>RCNN01000123.1:0-95572 GCA_003667245.1 Heterostelium multicystogenum | reverse complement strand
ACGCTTGCTGCTGTTGTTGTTGTTGT
This sequence comes from Heterostelium multicystogenum, assembly GCA_003667245.1. Taxonomy (NCBI): domain Eukaryota; phylum Evosea; class Eumycetozoa; order Acytosteliales; family Acytosteliaceae; genus Heterostelium; species Heterostelium multicystogenum. The sequence goes on along the minus strand of RCNN01000123.1, from coordinate 95,546 downwards.
GCTTGTAGAGGAGGTGTATTTGTAGCGTCTGTACTACTTGATTCCATATTTAATATATATCTATATCTATAATTTGATCAATTCTGATTGATTCTTAATTTGTCATTAAAATGCAAAATAAAGTAACACCCACCACCACAATCAAATTAAAGTAGTTTCAACAAGCAATTTAGGTCCTTCTATAAAAAAATACAAAAGGTTTGCATTTTTATAAATCAGAGACTCACTTGAAGTTAGAATCCTTGATTGTTTGCACATTTAGTTTAAATAAATTTATAAATCATGTTTACAGAATCAGAAGCTAGACAGTTTGCTCAAGATTGGGTAGACTCGTGGAACTCACATGATTTGCCAAGAGTACTAAGTCACTATACAGATGATTTCCAATTCACTTCGATTTTGATTAGCAGCATCGCTGGTGATCCTTCTGGTACACTAAAAGGTAAAGATAAGATTGCAGACTACTGGCAGAAGGCATTGGTTAAATATCCAGATCTTCATTTCAAACTGCTTTATACACTGATTGGTGTCGACTCTGTCACTCTTGTGTACACCTCAATCAACGACAGAGTAGCATCAGAGGTATTCTACCCAAATGAAAATGGAATCATTTATAAATCATTTTCTGCCTATTCTATCTAATTGCCCATTGATTGATCAATCAAATTAACCTTACCTCATAAAGAAAATCCAATCAATCATTATTCGACAATATTATCAAATAAAGATTATACCACAGAATGTTGTTGATTGGATACCCAATTTATTATCCATCTTTTATTCTGGTGAACTAAAGTTGAGCAAAGTAGATCAGAGCAAACCAAACCAAATCTAATCATAGATGTAACCAAATTAAAATTCTAGGTTTATTTTTAGGGTAGGATGTTTGGATCAACAGATTAGAGTAGTATCGAAATAGACGGTGGGAATGGAAAAGACATGATGGTATTGGATTGAATTAAAGGTCGTAGTTGAATAAGAGTAGAAATAGGGTAATGAAAAGCTAAACAACCATTTTAAAACCACCTTAAATTATTATTGAGATGTATAGCTATGGATCTATTAATTCAATTCAAAGTGGAATGTTTGAAAATGCCTGTTAGACGGCTTGTTTGACCATTGATTATTTATTGAATAATAAATGAGCTAATTTTGGTCTGAACATTCAGATTGTTTATCTAAATTTATTTCCATTTTATTCTATGTGTTAATATGTATATGTATAAATATAGTATCTTTTGATTAGATTTGATTGTGTGGGTGTATGGGTGATGGTGGGTGGGTGCTACTTGTATGAGTGGTATTGATACTATGGTGTTTGTGATTTGAAGTTTGAACTGTTCACTGATGTGTTTGAAATTTGATGAATAAAATGACGAAAATCATAATGAGTGGTGTGATTTGGATTTGAAGTTGATGAGATGTCCATCATGATATCATAGTGGATATTCTATCTAATTTTAATTTATTTTTGAATAGAATGAATGTCCTTCATCAATGTATGGTTTCCATTTTCCTTGAGAATGTCATAAATTCATTGGAAAAAATGATATCTTACCTTGCTACTCCTAAATCAATGGATTTTGATTATTTAACACTGTAATCATCAGTTATTTACCAAATATATTATCAACATATACTAACCTATTCCATTTGGATTAGATTGGTTTAATTTTATTATTGTATTTCTACAAAATAATAAACAATATCAACATTAAAATTATATAGAAAAGATATTTAAATATAGTGACTATTCGCTAGGAATAAACCACGACTTGTATGGTTTATCATAAAGATTGTTTAGTACAGCAAACCGATATCGAAAGCTCCAAGAACAATTTATAGACTAGTAAACCAAACAGAATAATGATTATAGAAAGTAGTAACAACTATCTTTCTAATATTGGCGGCAGGAGAAACAGTAGCAGCTTGTAGTAGTATAGATCCAAACCTGTCGGAAGTAATCTCAGATCTTGGAGGCGATCCAAACAATGGGTCCGTCATGAGTTCAAAAAATATAGATACTCATCGCTGGAAACAAATGAACAGAAATATATCTTTAACAATAATAGTATGTAAATGAAATTTCATATGTATAGTTTGTTACTATGAATTTGATTCAAATATATAAATATCATCTATTACCTATTGACGATCGTTATAGAATGATACTTTAATCCGATCGAGATTGATTGAGTATGATGTTGAAAATAGATCTAACACCTTAAGCAACCTTTATCAGCGCCTATCTTGTGATTTAAAATAGCATCAAAACCCACAACCACCTCTCTAAAATCATTCAGAGGGTGGCACATCTCTAATTTCATCATTTAGAATACAATCAAACATTTCCAAAACAATAGAAATCAACAAAAATAAACCGTCTTTTCTGTTTTTTATTTTTGTTTTTTTAGTTATCATTTCGTTTTTCACCCATTCTACAATCACAGCTACTGTTGTTGTTTTAAGGTATGATTTTTTTTAATAATAAAAACTTTTAATCAAATTTGTTTTTAATCACATGTTGATTTTTGTTGAGAATTATTTTGAATTTTGGCAAGGTCCAATAATTATTGTTATTCTTCCGTAAATCAATCAATCAATCAATCAATCAATCAGGGCAGTCATCAGAGAAATCAAAAAAGCAATTTATATATAGGCAATCAGTATCTATTGTCATATACAATTTGATATACATATTCTCATAGATACCATTCAGTGTATAGTAATAATAATAATAATAATAATCAAAATCAATAACTTAAAAAGATAAATGGTGTTATAAATAAAATAGTAGTAGTCAATCAATTAAATAGTTATTCAAATCTATTTGAAACAAAGAGACACACAAGTGCATATTATATTAAAATCAAAGAGTAGGCTATCAATCAATGTCCAATTTTGATCTCTTAAATCTGAAGTAGTAAGAAAGAGGGATATAACATATCTATTTTTTATACTTTAAATATGCATTCCAATTTAAGGTCTTTTTCACTCCAATTCCCTCTTATTCAATTTTCAATGAACATTTACATCAATCAATATGCAATCTACTAGATAACAATCATTCAAACAACTGGCATATCATTTTCATTTCATCGTTATGTGCCTTTTGCAAATTGATATCCTATCCCTATCTACAATCATGTGTATTGTATATCATCGATGATGGCGATGTTAAAATCAATCAGTTAAGTTTAGTGGTGTCTGGGTGACTATCTATAATTACTTTTACAGTTGGTTAGTTTTACATCATATGATATCATATGAATTGTTAACTTTTTTACTTTTAAAAGTTACTGTGTGTGAAACGGTGTTAACATCATTATTTGTTCCTCTTCTGATCAAAAACACCAAAAACACCCCAAGCAAATCACACTGACCCACAAAACTTATTGTTAGCTTAAGCAGTCAGTACACTACTTCTACCACATGATATAGATCATCATCAACATCATAATAATAATAGTTAGTGATATTTCTTACAACTACTTTGAATTTTATAAAAAAAACAATAACTAAACACAACCATCTTCTTCCATCTTCCATCTTCCATTTTACAATAAATCAATAAATAAGAATAGCAACCAATCAGGCAGTCTTTTGGATTATCAAAATATCGAATTGATTGGTTTGGATTGATTGGATTGATTCAAATATAATAAATTGGTTGTAGTTAGGTTAGTCTTAATTTCATACCAATTCTACAAATTCTAGAGTTGTAATAGTAGCAGTAGCAAATCAATATAATTTAAAAGTTATAAGTGACTAAAACTAAATTCAATACCCAAACCTCCACTTTAAAAACAAAGTAAATTATGGAAACTTAAACCTATATAAATATATATTTTGGTGCTACTGGAGTATAGTGAAAACAAATCATTTTGTGATGTGATAGCAACGTGATTTTGGCAAATCTCATACATCTAACCTTAAAACAAACAAACCCACACCCAAATCCTAACAATCACATACATATACCTATGCAAACACTATTTATTATTAAAACAACTTCTACCACACATCTTTCATCAACAACAATAACAACACTAAGACATTCCATTTCCATTTCCAAAACACATACATACACCTAGCTACCTACTTACCAAAACAATAAACATACCAACAACCAACCAACCAACAAATAATAATTAATTAATATAACCACAATATACACAAACATACAAGCAAGTATACAACTATTATATCTAACTAAAAAATGAACTATTAGATACGCATCATCATCAACATCATCAATCAGCATGCAACCATCATCAAATCACCAAATTAATCATTCCAAAACGTCCAATTTTATTTTATTTTATCCATCCAGTCTGGAGCCAATCCAGTTATTTTAAATTTACATTTCCATCCAATTTAATATTATACATATATAAAAGTACACTTATCACTGGTGATTCTACTTCTACTACTACTAGAGCCATTATAACAACAACAACAATACAATAATATAAAATTCTTTCTTTTAATATATATTTTAAACCAATAAATTACATTCCATTCAGCAAGTCAACCAAGACTTTGATTCAAAATAATAATAATAATAATATTAACATTGATATTGATATTGATATTGACATTAACATTCTCATCTTTATATTCATTATAAATTCAATCACTTTTAGAAGAGAAGAAATAAAAGGATAAGTTCTCTTTATAAGACTATTAGTAGTTTTTTTTTTGGAAATGAGTTCTACAGCCGATCAGGATATGCAGCCTCAGGATTATTTTGAATATGTGTTGGAAATAATCAAGCAGGTCATTGTCGAGACAAAGACTTTGTCGGCAATCAACTCAAACGACAAGGAGCAAGCCGATAAAATATTAAATGACGCAGCAGTCTCTGTTGTCAAGAACATCTCTGTTCTACTTCAACTTATAGACCAGTTTCCATATCCTTACCAACATGTAGAGCAACACCTAGCACATTTTATGGAGTCAATAAAGAATCTATCGTCGCTCGTTTTAGAATTAATAGCTGCAGCAAGAGTAAGTAACATCAAGATCAAATCATCATCGATTCAACATCAACTCAACATCAAATCATCATCAACTTTACATATCAACAAAATTGATAAATGCCAAACTCAAACTTTTTATTAACACAGTTCTTCTGATTGTAGGCAATCATATTGAATCCATTCGATTTTCTTACAGGAAATAATTATAAAGCAGCAAAGTCATCATCGATTGAATGCGTCAAGGCAGTTGTTATGTCATATCATAATTTCAAGACTACATTTTTCCAGTTTGAGGAGAACCAAAATCAACAACAACAGGTACAGGATGAGCATGTAGTTCAATTCCAACCGGTTGAGGAGCAAGAGGAAGAGTTAATTCAACCAGAGGAGATCCCAATTCCCCAGGTTAAAGTTCTACATGATGCTCCTTCCCCATTAGCTTCGCCACAGGGCAGCTCTCTTAACTTGGCAACAGCTTCATCTACACCCACCAAAAACCATCAACCGACCAGCAACTCTGCTAATACTACTCCAAACAAAACAATGGCAAACATTCCAACTCTAAATACAGAATCATCTGGCGATCTTTCAGGAGCCATGGGTCCACACTCACCAAAGGCAATGGACTTAGACGAGATTGCCAAGATCGAGAAAGGAGCTGTTAACTTGATTCTCAATGTAAACAGAATTACCGAGGCTAGTATTGAGGGTGATTACGATGCACTGCTCGCAGCTGCCAAAGGTATCTCCAATGAGGTTATGCAGATTGCCAAGTTGCTGTCTCTTAAGAATCTTGGAAACAGTCTGAGAGAGTCAGCTGTCAACGTAATTTCACTTTCAAAGCTTGTACTGAAAAAACAAGAACGATCAATACTATGTCGATCAACTCGAGTTGGCTGTCGGCAAACTTAACGATATCCTAAAGAATACTATTTTCCATGTCAAAACACTCTTCACAAATCAATTTGTCACAGGCCTTTGGTCTTGACACCAGCGCCATGGGTGACTCACCCAGAGACGAGAGCTCAACTCCACCCATTTCGGCACGTGCCACTCGTGTCATCAAAGAGGAACAGCTCATGGAGGTAGAGAGAGAGCGTCAAGAGAAGGAGAGACAAGATAGACTCGAGCAGGAGCGCGAAAAAGAAAGATTAGAAAAGCTAGAGCAAGAGCGTCAAGAAAAGGAGCGATTGGAGCGATACAACTTGGAGCGCGAGAGAATCGAACGTGAACGTGCTGAAGAAGAGAGAAAGGAAAAACAGCGTTTGGAGCAAGAGAGAATCGATAATGAAAAGTTGGAATTGGAGCTAGCAAGATTAGCAAACGAAAAGCAAGAAATAGAGCGCAAGCATAGGTTAGTACTTGAGGAGAAAGCAAAGCAGGAGCTCCAGGAAAAAGAAAGATTGGCAGCAGAGAAGAAAGAGAGAGATAGAGTTGCAAAGGAGAAATTAGAAAAGATTGAAAAGGAGAAATTGGAGAGATTGTATTCAAATGCCGGTGCATCTTCATCAACAGGAAGCACTTCTTCTTCTCAGCCAAGTTCAACTTCCAGCTCACCAAATGCTAGTCTACCAGCTACTCCAGTCATCCAGTCTGTTAACAGTGGAGATGACTTGCTAAAGCCTCCAGTTGGCCACAAGGAAAAGGATCTGTCAGGTGAGGATAGAGACAAGTCGCGAGGAGGAAAGGATAAAGAAAAAGATAAAGACAAAGAAGGAAACAAGACAATTGGTAAATTCTTGAGCAAGTTGGTTAACAAGGGTGGTAGCAAGAAGAGACAGCCTATTCCATTCGAACAATCTCCATCCGGTAGTGCTAGTCCATCACCAAACTCCATTACTCCACCATTCGGAGAAAGAGGATCTCCATTGGCATCTTCTTCCGTCTCTTCACTGGAGACATCGGCAGCAGTATCAAATTCCCCACTACGTTTGACAGCATCTGTACCACTTAATCCAGCATCCAATATGTTTGATATCAAAGAAGACAGTAGCCCTGAGCGTATGACATCATTTTCTGTATCGATTCCAGTTGTATCATTAGATCAACCACTACCAAATCCAGCTCTCAACACATCAGCAGGTGGACTTCCTCTTGCAGAATCACCATCCCGTATCTATCTCAGAAAGAAAACAGAACGATCCCTCAACATTGGAATGGTCAATGGAAAGCACTCCAATCCAGGACTTCGCAGCAGTGGTGAACACCATGCTCCACACCACCCAGTAACCAACTCACCAAAGCGTCCAATCAAACGAAATCCAGACCCTGCACTTCAATTGGATCATGCAAGCACCACCAATCTCATTGTCAACCTGCTCCTCAACGAGTATCCAGAGTTCTCCAAGGAGTGGAAACACAAGAATCCCGACGAAACTGGAAAGATCACTGAGAAGTTGAATTCCATTGTCAAACAACACGTAGAAGACTGCATTCAGTCAGTGACCCACAATACACGTGGAAATTCCACATCGATTGTTAACCAAATCAACAATAGCATCATTATGAATCAGTTGATCAATGAGGCACACAACGACAACCAGTACCAAACTCTTAGTTTGCGTTACAAGATGACCAAAAAGCTTTCCACCATCAAGAAGAAGAGTGCACCAACCAAGGCCTCGATTCTCCCAGGCAATGGAGCAAATGGAGCAAACGATTCATCTAATAATCTAACGAATGTCGATGAAGCATCTCAAAAGTTGGTTGTTACAGCAAGTGAATTTGTAGAAAAATCAATTGAGCTTGTCAATCAAGCTTATGAATTCTCAGTCAAACAGCACCACAGCGACAGCGACACATCTCAGTTGGCTGAGCCAACCGAGGATGTCTACGACACTTTAACTAAACTATTGAATCTTGCAATTTCAGTTGGACGTATAGATGACAAGCCACTCTTCTCCAGTCAGATCAAGAAACACCCAAAAGTTGGTGGGCAACTCCAAGAATCTTGGTCCCGGTAAGGTTGACGCCACCCTTGTCTCATGTGCTTCCATGTATCGTCAATTTGTCGAGCGTTCCCTTGAGAAATCAATTATCTCTCAATGTATTGCGGTTCGTGCCATCTCCATTCAGATGACAACCATCATCATTGGAATTTCAGCTAAGCCATGGGACACCAATGTACAGCTCCAGCTATTTGCTACCACCAACACTTTCTGTGAATGCTTGGTCAAATTGCTCTCTAGCGTCGCCAACAAGGTCTATCTCAAGAGTCTTCCACTTAAAGAGTCCAGCGAAGAGCTCGATGCTCTATCTGAGCCAGACGAGGACATCAACATCTGGTTGGAAGGAAACTCACCTGCCAATGTCAAGTTGGACTGGATTTCAGACGAGGGATCCAAGACCGGTAGATATGTACCTAAGGCCGGTACATTAAACAAGCTTATTGAATCACTCACCTCTGAAAAGCCATACGATCTCTCCAAGTTCACAAAGACATTCTTGATCACCTATCTCTCGTTTACCACTGCACGTAAACTCCTTGAAAAGCTGATCCAACGTTACACTGTTCCCGATGATAAGGACCACGCCTTCAAGGTCAAGGTACAAGTGCGTGTAGCCTCATTCATGAAGGCATGGGTCGAAAGAAACTATGCAGATTTCGACCAAGCATTATTGGACGACGTTAAGCAGTTTGCAAACAGCAGATTGCTCGCAGACGACCACGGAGATCTTGCAAGACTATTGATTTCCACAATTATGCAGAAGGAGGCAGACAACAATGAACGTCTGAAGCAGTTGGCTAACCCTTCATTCCCAGAGTTGATGATCCCAGAGGGACAGAAATCACCAGCCACCCTTTTCAATCTTCTCAACGACAGTGAAATTGCACGTCAACTTACTTTGATTGAGGCATCCATCTTTGGACGTATCGAGCCAAATGAATTCCAAGAGCAAAGCTGGAGTAAGGAGCAATTGAAACACAGATCACCAAATATTATGGATCTGATCAATCGTGCCAACAAATTCTCATTTTGGGTTGCATCTCAAATTCTTTGGCAAGAGGAAATCGCCGATCGTGTCAAAGTTGTTGAGAAGTTTATAAATATTGCCAAGGTAAATATGAACCAAAATACTTCTAACCAAGTTCCATAACTAATTTCTCTCTGATTCATTGACAAACAACAGCATTTGAGAGATATGAATAACTTTAATTCGTTGATGAATATCTATGCTGGTTTGAACCAATCTAGTATTATTCGTTTGAAGAAGACGTTTGCTCAGCTGTCCCCCACTGCTTTTGGCAACCTATGCATCCATTGAAAAGCTAATGAACACAAGTGGCTCATATAAAGCATATCGTCAAGCACTCAAAGTTGCAACTGCACCTTGTTTACCCTATTTGTAAGTTTGAAACGACTGCTTGTATTGTCATGGTTTTCAAGTAAACTAACATGTTATCCACCAATTCATTCATCGTTGTAGACCTGTAATTTTATCAGATTTAACATTTATGGAAGATGGTAATCCAGATAAGATTGGACATATGATCAACTTCCAAAAACGAGAGCTTATCTGTCGTGTCATCACGGAAGTACAGACATTCCAACAGACTAAATACGATTTCCCAATTGTTGAACCAATCCACACTCTTCTTTTGGAACTTCCATCGTCCTCCGACAATGAACTCTATCAACTTTCTCTCCTTCGTGAGCCAAGAGACAGTTCAGGTGGTACCATTAAAGAAAGTTCTGTAATGTCACCAAAGAAATAAATAAATTAAATAAATACATTTATATCATATATACATATATACATACAAAAAATATTTTTGATCACTTATTGTAATTGGTATTTTGGTACCAAAAAAAAAACCAATCATTCCTCCCTCATTAGATCATGTACCTCAATTTTGTCAAGTGGTTGGCCCCAATTTTTCCAATGAATATCTAATGATAAAAGACTAATACTCATCAAATGGGTTGAATTCAAAATAATAAACTTATAGGTTTAATTTATTAGCATGATCATCAAAATGGATTTTATAAGATATTATTTTATAATATGGGGCACTTAGACTAAGAATGAGTGGTTAGTAAATATAATATGGATGATGATTACATTGAACTTACTTTATAGGTGGCGTCCATTAAAGTATAGTCACCTTCATCATAAGGTGGACATTCTCTTGAATTGTTTGGAGCATTTCTACGTTTGAGGTTGAATGATTCTAGCTTTAGAGCAGGTTTGATGACATCAGGTCCTACACCAGAGGGGAAAGCAGTTATGGGTGGGGGATCATCTATAATCTTTCCATTCACAATCTTTTGATCCTTTAAAAATACTCTGACTTTACCAAGACCTATGATATTTTAAAAAATGAATTTAAGAAATGATAGGAAAAACTATAAATCATACCTGGTAATTTATATGGAGGAGTAACAATTTTCTTCAAATAATTATTGAGAGTAGATCTATCTTCCTCTGTTGAATTGTTAAAGGCACGCAAAATATATGGTGACTCAGAGGGGTGAATTTTAAGAATCTCTATGGATTTAGCTTTAATATCATCAGTAACAGTTGATTTCTCTATGGCCAGAATTGCATCTGAAACTGCTATAAAGTAACAAATACAATTTTAATATTAGTTACATACACACATGTTTTCAAAACATACCTTTTTCCATAATTTTATCCATGACTCTGAATATGATTAAATAAAAAATGTATTTGAGATGGATAGTATTTATAAGATGAATTTAATGATGATTTTCTTCATCTTATTAAATTAGATGTATAGAAAAATTGACTATAAATGGATATTCTCCCATCTTTGCTATTAGAAAAGTTAATCAATTCTTATTCCAATTATTTAAAATTATTGAATAATGAACAATAACTTATAAAACCATAAGATGTAAAACATATAAATTCAAGTAAAAGATTATTAGATAAAAAAATTGAAAGGTGAAATGCTTTCATTTGCATTTGAATGGATTTTATTTATCCATTTTAGTTAATTGGAGAATAGGATTCCAAATAACAATCACGAGTGTTGTCAAAAGTGTGACAATGAAGTCTCTAAAATGAATAAATATCTTCATCTTCTTCCCCCACTAAAAAAAAACATATGTAAGTAAATAATAATAATAATAATAATAATAATAATAATAATAATAATAATTATAATAATTATAATTATAATACTTACTCCCTTTTCTACATCAACGAGGGTGTACTCTCCCGCTTCATAGGGAGGTAAAGATCTATCAATTTCTGTTCCAGTACGTGTTTTCAAATTAAAATTTTTTAAATTCAGGGCAACTTTAATGATTTCCTTGGTAGCATGACGGGGTACCGTTAATAACGGTTGAGTATCTCCGTCTGACTTAAATATTCTAACTGAAATGAGTATAGAAAAAATGAATAATTAATATTATTTGTAAAACAAAGTGATAGAATTATTTATTATTACCATGAGCATTATGAACCTCCATTATTATTGAATAATCATGATTTGGAAAATTCATCTTATTTATAGTTGGCCACTGAAGAAATCCAAAGATAAACTAATTTTTTATTTGAGACAAACTTTGAAACATATGTCATATCTCCATTTTAAAGATTACATAATTAAAGTTATATCAAACTTGATGTTTGTTTATAAATTAAATAAAATTGTTGCTTTTTCATTGGAATTAAAATATTAAATACATATGTCAATTGATTTTTATTTCAATGGATTTCTAATTTATCATTTTAGTCTTCAGAAAATATCAAAATGGGGAGATAATGTGATTTTTAGTGATTAAATGATGATGTTTGTATATTATTGATAGTAAATTTAACATATTTCTAAAAGTTTTTCTCTTTTTATAAACAATATAAATCTAATCATTTAAAAGAATATTTAATGATTAGTGGTTTAATTCAATCAAAAACCTAAACTTAAGACCTATGAATCATCCAATAGCAAGACCAGGTAGAACCATTCCAGAATAACATTGGAAAAATTTATTGTAATTTAAGAGATTTCTAAAACTTGTCATTTTCTTACATCAGTATTCAATTCTAGGTCGAGGTTATGGATGTTGCATCAGGTCAAGGATACTTAGAAATTGAAAAGCTCTTACCCTACAATGGAAAAGAAGGATGTACCACCAACACTAATGATTTAACATATATCAATACCAATCCAGATTGCTCAATCCTCAAAAAAGTTAAAAACAATAACTTTTCTAAGAAAGGACTCTTCAATGGATTAAAGATAATACGACATACCAATTTACATAGGATCATTTCATTTGATATTAGAAACACCAGCACTTCAGTAGATTTGTCAGAATACCACTTTTGAAATTTCAGCAGAGTCTCTAGATGATTCTTCAAGAATGTGTGATCTCTCTGTTGTCAATTTCCTCCATAACAAATTTTATTTCTTTAAACGATCAAAATCAACAGATTGAACTGATCATAATTTCTGTTTTTGATGTTAATGATAATAATAAGGTAGTGTTAATTATTAATTAAACTCAATAAATAAAAAATTAAAAAATAACCACAGACTTTCAAGTCATCTGATGATCAAGTAACAACACAACATTAAAATCCCACTATCTATATACAACTCAATCATGATTTCCCCCACAATACACAACCAGCACACAGTATAGCCATTATTAATTTACATATTATAAGAACTTTTAGGGGAGGTTCAAAGTGGATAGAATATATATTTGATTTATTTGACCATCAATGTGGTTGTGTTTGGTGTTGTATTAGTACATGCATGGTACTGAGGTTATTGTTATTGTAGTTTTAGTTGTTGATGTTGTTTTGAATTTGATGTATGACAATTTATTAGTACTGATTGAAGTGAGTGATTACTGTACTGTCAAATATTAAATTAATGATCAGTCTGTAATAATAACCTACATTCCACAAGAGTTGTCAAATAAATCAAAATCCATACACCATAATATAGTTTTTTAGATTTGTACACTTTCTCTACAGATACATTACAAATAGCAATAGATAGTTAATGAAAATATTAATATCTTTAATTTATCAATAATTTAAATTGCTCAATGAATTAATGTTCGATTTAACAACTATGATAACATTCTTTGGAAATCTTAAAGAAAATAGGATAGTCAAACTTTCAAGGCAACCTATTTTAATATGTATAATATTCATATTAATTAATTTATCATACAGTAATGCTGTGATGAGAATTAACAATGTCCAATACTGCGGTGGACATCTTCTAATTACTGGTATTGACAATGGAACATTGCCATTTACAATTTTATTTGGAAATTCGAAATGTGGAAATATAACATATCAATCGAAAACACCTGAAATTACTACTGGATCCAGTAGCAACGATACATTCAATAGTATAATTCACTGTAACATCGATTCTGATATATCTATTAAGAACCTAACAATACAGTTAGTTTATTTAAATTTTGGACAAATCTATTATTATGATGTCATATTATTATGTAACTATCAATCATTGGAAAGGGTCTGATTATAATGGAGCGCTCTAATAACAAATTAAATTATAGCTGATTGTAGTGAATACTATGGTAGTATTTATCCTTCAACTGGAATAACATTAGGATCAAACTTGGATTGCAACAAACTGTGGATTATTGCACCCATACTATGCTTGGTGCTGATGCTTATTACCATTGGTATTGTGATTTTCATCTATAGAAGAAGGGTCAGATCAAAAACCTCACAAAAATACCAAGATGAAGAGGAATTCAAGATTCACTGGACCTGTCCACCCACAGAAAAACGATGATGAACACATCCCTCCAGCAGTTAACAAGCAGTCAATGGTCAACTCCTCCAATCCACCCAACATCAACCCGAGCAGGCTAAGCTCGAATATGCTCATTTCTTTGAAGCACTCTCTTGTCCACCAGACCAATACAGCGACGATCAACGACTCGAGTGCAATCATGAAATTCGATTCTACTCTTGGAAGCAATCGTTTAGTCGCTGGAACCATCGATAGAATCATTCAACACTGCTGCTTCTCAAGATTTGCCAACACCGATGTGATCCGCTCTTTCCTTCTTGGATTCCGTGCGCTTATTTCACGTGCTGAACTACTTGATCAGTTGATCAAATGCTATCTGAATCCACAGTTTTTTCGACCTGAACTCACTGGCAAACTCGGATAAGATTAGACAGAGAATTGGAATGATTCTTCATACTTGGCTAGAGTATCACTTCTATGATTTCCAAGGAAACAGGCAGCTTCTCGACACACTAGATCAATTCTGTGAGGAGCACCTTCAACCTGATTTTCCAGAGATATACTCCTCCATTAGATTGGTGCGTACTCACAAGATGGGTGTTACCTCGCTGTCGCTCATACCAGAGGAAGATTCCACCACCAACAATAATAATCACGATGATTCGGTTATTTCGATAGCGGTCTCGGATATCAGTAGCAAGTCATATCTATCGACCCATTCCATTCGTTTGGAAATCGACTTCTTGGCAGAGGAACCAGCTTCATCAGTGGCCAAGAGATTGACGCTAGTTGAGCGTGATCTCTTCCTTTCAATTCCAGATCAAGAATACTATTCGGACTTGTGGATATACGAGGATTTAGAATATAAGACACCACATATAGACGAGTTTAAGATGCACTCTGAGATGATAACACGAATGGTGATCAGAGATGTAAATGCAGCTCCTGATAATGGTGGACGTATCAAGAGAGTGTCTAGATTCATTGAAATCGCATCTGAACTGACATTAATGAAGAACTTCAATGGTGCCTATGAGATCCTGATAGCGCTAGATCAACTAATAGGCACGCAAACCGGCAAAAAAGAGTTATGGGACAACTTGCCACCAGCCTCACTTAGCCTCTATAGCCAGTTGATCTACAAATACTCATCCACTGACAACTATAAAGTGTATCGAGAGTATCAAAAGATTGATAAATCTCTACCCATTTTTGTAAGTATCTACAATCAAACTTTCATGTGCAGCATAAGGATGTGTAGTAATACCTACAAACCAAGAAACAACAATTACTAACCATCTACTTCGATACGCATATTATAGAGTATCATTTTAATGGACTTTTCAAATATAGTTCAATCATCGTCAGAATATATAGGTAATATTGAAGATAAGATCATTGAATTCGATAGATATTGGAGGCTATGGCAAATGCTAAGTGATTATCATAGGAGTTCAGATAACTACCAGATAGATGAATAGTATCCACAATAAATAGTTTATATTATACATGTGTTTGTTGCTGTTCTTATTAATAATATTCCACTCAAGGTTGTTTCTTTGGTGATGGTGTATTAAGTGCTAAATTGAGTTGATTAATCTTATCTTTATACTTGTTATTTTGCCTCGTCAGCTCTTTGTTTTCTGACTTGAGTTGTTCGTTCTCTGCCTTCAGACGCTCACAATTCTTCTTTAACAGGTCGTTAGTAGCTTCCAAAGCATCTAACCTCAAAAACATTTCATTTGTCTTTTTCGATTCTTTGTCCCTAGGGAAACAACAGCCATGATTAATCAAAGGAGATTGTACAATCAATCCGAGATGTCTACTTACATCTCTTGAACAAGGGCTTTCGTATGGTTCTCGCATAGCTCCGATAAATCGCCAATCCTTGATTTCAACAGAGAGCGTTTGCTTTCAATTTCATTACGATCCTGAATGACTTCAATGAGCTTGTTCTCTAGATCCACTATATATCTTTTATACTCATTGATCTCATCATAGGTTTGCTTGTTCATAATTCTAGAATCTCCACTTGTTCCGCTGGAAACACAAGCCGACCTACCAACCAAAATGGTTTTCACAAAGAATCCACATCCTCTCTTCCAACATTTCTCAAAAAAAACAAAATCAAATATTTTATAAGAAGAAGAAGATGTCGGGTACAGATAGTAAATGTAAAGTTTGGTATATTACGGGCGTGTCTCAGGGCTTGGGCTTGTGCTTGGTCAGACAGTGCTTGTTGAACGGCGACAAGGTCGTCGGAACCACTCGTAATCCCGATGTCCAGGAGCTAAAGGATATCTTGGCGTCGCACAGTGAGTCACTCATGGTCCTCAAGGTGGATTTGACAAATGAAGATGCTGTAAAGGACTCTATCGATCAAACAATAAAGCGATTCGGTGGCATCGATGTGGTCGTCAACAATGCCGGATATGGAATGCTAGGTGCACTTGAGGAATTGAAGCTTGAAGAATTTAGAACTCACTTTGAAGTGAACTTGTTTGCTGTGATCAACGTGCTCAAGCACTCCGTCGGACATCTTAGACAGCAAAGGGCTGGTAACATCATAAACATTTCTTCCATTATCGGATTCTACTCGGCCTTTCCAGGCAATGCTTCGTACGCTGCAACCAAGTATGCTCTGGGCGGGCTCTCTGAAGCGCTTGCCAAGGAGATGGAGCCGTTCAACGTGAGAGTGACTATTGTTTATCCAGGCTGCTTTAGGACCAACTTTTTCGCGGGCTCATACCGCGTTGCCTCTGAGCCAATCGATGTCTACAAGACGAAAGAGACCGAGCAGGAGTGTCTCGAGTCGCAAGGCAAGCAGCGTGGCGACCCAGACAAGGGTGCCAAAGTCATCTTTGACCTAAGCAGAATCCCATCCTCCTCACCAGTACCTCTACATCTCTTCCTTGGTCCCGATGCCAATCAAATGGCACAAGAGAAAATAGATATATTACAAAACGATTTGAACCAATGGAAAAAAGTAACCGATAGCACTGATATTTAAACAAATAACATCACCCACCAACATCATCATCGTCATCAATCAACTGTATGATTTATTTATGATACCCACATAATCATATTAATTAAATATAACAACATTTTAAATACTTGTCATAAACAACATCAACAACACATTTATATATATATATTTATAATAAACTCTTATTACATATTATAATATATAAATATATATAAGTTGATAATAATACACCACCTATTTTGTAGTAGTATAAAAATAGTAGTAGTTATTAGTTTATGTTGTTTTGAATATGTTATTATCATCTTGTCGTTTATTGAATATTTGAGTAGTAGGTAGCTAGTTGTTTAGTTTATTGAAGTAAAATTCGAACTAGTAGTAGTAGTTATTGTTGTTATTGTGGTAGTGGTTCTTTTGAACACCAATCAGTGAGTGTGTGGACACCAATTCCAAACCAACCCCCACTAGAGTATATATTCACTCTACGCTATCCTACACTGTAATGTATATATATTGAATAGATGAGTAGTGGGAGTAGTAGCAAACATAGGAATTGAATCAATCAAATATTCATTTACCTTGATAATTCATTTATTAGCTCAGATTGGCTATATAACTCAGACACACACCTTGTTTCATTCACATATAACAAATCAACATGATATTAAATTAAAATCATCAACTAACAACAATAACAATACAACAACAACAACAAAACAATAGATGTCAGTCAATAACAATATCAAAAATATAACAATAATAATAGAACAAAAGTGAATGATCCACAAATTTATTTAACTAATTTAATAAATTGGTTTTTAAACAAAAACAAAAAAAACCAATAAAAAAACAAAAAAACATAGGAATCTTCCAAATTTATTCATTTGCAATATTAATTTTGCTGTTTTTTTTAAATTAAATTGTGTACATACATATGATAATTATTTTGTTATCATACTGCAAGTGTATTCAGATAACTCAAACAATAATAAGCAACAACTACTACTACTACTACAACAACAATAGCAACAACAACATAATAATAATAATAATTAAATCAATAATAATTAATAAATTAAAAATAAAACAAAAATAACATTGTTAAGAAATAATAATAATAATATCAATTTTGATATATTAAATTTGAATTAAGTTAAATAATAAATTAAAAAAAGAAAGAAATATTATTTAATAATATTCATAATAATTTAAAATTTAATATTAGCTAATTCAAAAGTAATAGTAATATTAGTATCAATAGAATAGTGATAGCATATTGATTATTAGTATTGTTATTGTTATTATTATTTTATGTATATGTAAAACATATACAAACTTGTCCAAAATTCTATATACATATAGTATTAATATAATATAATAGTAGTAAAATATTAAAGTTTATAAAACAGATAAATATATATATATTATTGTATTTTTGTACATTTATTGTTTATTTAAAATGAATTATGATTATTGTAATGAAGCTAATAGTAATAATAGTAGCAGTAATGACAGTCAGCTAAATCAACAACATCAACAGCACCATCAACATCTGAATCAGCATCAGCATCAGCATCAACATCAACATCAACAACAACAACAACAACAACAACAACAACAACAACAGCAACAGCAACAGCAACAACAGCAACAACAACAACAACACAGTAATACAAGTAATTTTAGTCCTTTGCACCAATCAAATTTTATCGAATACAGTTGATGCAATTACGAGAATGGACATTGAGGAAAAGAAACATAGCACTGGCAGCAACAGCAGCAGTAGTAGTAAAAACAGTGGATTACAGCTTTGGCTCGCTGAATATACCAGCAAGCAATATAAACAGTATAGGTAATCTAGTGAAATCCGATGAGGAGCACCAGTGCTGATGGCACTCCAACAACTCTGCTACACATTTCCTAGTGCCATGCATCTCCCGCCACTGACTTCAGCACAACAACCACAATCGGCATCGATGATCAATCACCTAATATCACCTGTACAGCCATTTAAAAATAGTAGCTATCATCATCAGCAGCCATCACCACCACAAACAACCACAACAGCGACTGGCCTACCCTCTATGACATCGTCATCACCACGCACATTTTTGCCAGATCCACTTTTAACACATAACTCCTATTATCAGGCGCCGCCCGAAGACCCCAAAGAGAGGTTAAAGGAGTTTAAACAGATGCGCGTCATTGGAACAGGAACCTTTGGTCGTGTCTATCTTGTACAGAATATAATTGATCATCAGTTTTACGCAATGAAATGTCTCAACAAGTCCGATGTCGTTAAACTCAAACAGGTGGAGCATTTAAACTCTGAAAAATCAATTTTAGCATCCATTCACCATCCATTCATTGTTAATTTGTAAGTTGAACTAACTAGCAGAGCTGCGACTTTTACTCATACCTGATTCATCCACAGATACCAATCGTTTCAAGATGAAAAGAAAATCTATTTACTATTTGAATATGTAGCAGGTGGAGAAGTATTTACTCATTTAAGAAGAGCCACAAAGTTCAACAATAATATGGCAAAGTTTTTATGCGGCAGAGATCATTTTGGCACTGGAATACCTGCACCGACACAATATTGTATATCGTGATTTGAAACCAGAGAACTTACTGCTAGACAATCAAGGTCACATAAAAATCACCGATTTCGGATTCGCAAAGCGTGTAGAGGACAGAACCTTCACACTTTGTGGAACTCCAGAGTATCTAGCGCCCGAGATCATTCAATCCAAAGGTCATGGTAAAGCTGTTGATTGGTGGGCACTTGGCATTTTAATTTTTGAAATGCTTGCAGGGTATGTATTAATTTTTAAACAACTAATCTACTCTTCCAGTGACTAATATTATTCATTTATAACAGCTATCCACCATTTTATGATGATGATACATTTGTAATTTATGATAAGATTCTTGCTGCCAGAATCACTTTTCCATCACATTTTGATCTCGATGCAAAGGATTTGGTAAAGAGATTATTGACAGCCGACAGAACTCGTAGACTGGGTGCTCTAAAAGTAAGATCATCATATATATGAATCAACAGAGATCAGTGATGATATTAACCATTTTA
The DNA here is from genome assembly GCA_003667245.1 of Heterostelium multicystogenum. Taxonomy (NCBI): domain Eukaryota; phylum Evosea; class Eumycetozoa; order Acytosteliales; family Acytosteliaceae; genus Heterostelium; species Heterostelium multicystogenum. The sequence continues at coordinate 75,765 of RCNN01000123.1, read as the reverse complement.
TGTTTTATGTAGGATGGAGCTCAAGATGTAAAGAATCATAAATGGTTTGCAGATATAGATTGGAACAAATTGTATAATAGAAAGATAAACGGTCCTTTTATACCTCAAATTCAACATGAAGGTGACTCTTCCAATTTTGAGAAATATGACGAAGTACCTATGTATGAAGATTTTACTATGCCAGGTTATGTTGATCCCTATGCTCACCTATTTAGAGATTTTTAATGAACATAATTATAATAATCAAATAAAATTATAAATTAAATCCACCAACATCACACAATCATTCATAATAATATCGATTTTAACATCAATATTGCAAAAGAAAGTTATATCCTAAAAAGATTGGTTGTTGGTACATTTGATCATCTAAAACCCGAATATAACTCCGAACTAAAGTGCTTCATGATGAGTATAAATGGGGTCAATCGATTACAGAAAGATTTCCAATCTTTTGTTCTTAGTTATTGGATTATAAGAACCAATTATTTATTTATATTTTCAAAGTTTTAAAATACTAAACTAATTGATCAATTAGATAATATTAAATTTCAAATTTATCAGATAGATCTATTTTGTCGGAAATATAAAAATGAAAAAATCATCTGTAATTTTTGGTGTAAATTTTATAAATATCTAAATCATAGTTACCAATGTTGTCAACATATGTGATCATTGGTGATGAAAATAGAAATTTAGAAAACTGAAAAAAAATATTAATAATATAAATACAATCAGTTTATTTACACTAATTCGAAGGATTAGTAGTCAGTCAGCACTAATCAATCACCCACACACACACACACACTCACACACATCCACTTAAATTATTTATTTATCACTGTGATTCACAATCAAAACCACAAAAGGTAAATTCAATCACTTCTCATACGTATTTATTATTATTTAACATCACATACATATTTATACAACATATACATAAATAATGAAATCTATTATATTTGTTGCCATCTTATTGGTCGGAATTGCATGTTCTGAATATTTGGAGTTTGAAAAAGTCCGTTTGGTCGATCATTATACTTTTACCGACGGTTCATTCCAACTATCTTTTCAGAGGAAATGAACCAAAGATCAGCGTTAATGGTATGTCTTACCTATTCTGCCATTCGGTAGTCAAACTACTGCATTATCTAACCACTTAAATGAAATCATAATATAACTTCTACAGGTCAAGATGAATTTGCTTACGATTTGTTGGTAACCTACATGAGAAATGTTTCACAATCAAGTGGTGTCACATTGCCAGCTGATTTCTTAATCTTTGATATCAAGTTGACCTATGGTTTGAAAGAAGAACAAGGAGACGTCAACATTGAACAATGGTTCTTTGGAAACAACACCGATAAAGGTATGTTCGGAGTTAACATCACTTTGGGTGATATCACCGATCCAAATCTCTTGGAACAAGACGTTCGTGAAGAGATGGCCAAGTACCTCCCAGTATGGCAAAAGGACAATCTCCCATTCAGAATGAACTACTACCGTGATATCCTTACCACCCAACAACAAATGCCAATTGCCCTTTATATTCACTGCGAATGCGGTTGTGACCGTACTGGTGAAATCTTTGCCTCATACGCAATGCAATACTTGAACGAATCATTCCAACAAGCCATGGACTGGGACTACTCCGTAGCCGAGAGACCAATCATGCCAAACCACCAAGTAACTATCAATCTTTAAACTCTGCTCAATTCAATCGAATCACTAACCATCGAATTTCTTTTTACAGTGGGCCGCCCAATGGTATTGTTTATATCTCCAACTTGCCGTTGGTCAAAATATCGACTGTACTTTTAAAGCTTAAATATTAATTTAGCTAAAATATCATCCCTTCCCGCAATAATAATTAACGACATCGATTTTAAAATAAAGACAAGATAAGTTATTTATTTACATATTTATAATTTAATTGCTAAATTAAGCAGCAAATCTATATTCAATTCCCTTTTCATTGGCTAATTTCTCTTCTCTAGCAAGCTTTCTTTTGGATGGCAACAGAATACTTTTCCATGCTTGGAAGGTATTTTTTGTTTTCCTCGTTGAAAATCTCGGTAAATGCTGGACGCTCCCTCAGTCTCAAGAGATATGATTCGAGGGTTGGGTAGTCTTTCAATTGTCCGATGAGTTCAGCAAGAATCACTTGGTATCCGACCAAGATGTCGACAGCGGTGAAGTTTTCACCAAAGAAATATGGTTTATCACCGAGATATTTAACAAGGAATGGAGCAATCTCAAGGTGCCAGGCATTCATATTCTTGGTGACAACCTTCTCGTCTCTTAAGGGAGATCCAACTTCATTCAAGAATTGGTAAAATAGTTGTGCAAGATTGGGGTAGATTTGACATGGGCAATTCAAAAGGAATTGATAGAATTGTCCACGCTCTTTGGCATCTTTCCAGTTTGACAATTTCTTCTCAGTATCATATTTCTCGAGAAGATACAGGAAAAATTGCTGATGATTCAATCATTGTGAAATCATCTTCCAATTCAACATAGAATGGAACCTATTTTGTAAATTATAGAATTAGAATATATTAGAGATAATTGTATTTAAATATATTTATTCAGAGAGAATATTACTTTTCCTTGTGGATGTTTAGCAAGATGGAAATCATCTTTTTAAATTTTCGAATCCAAGTATCTTTACTTGAACTTTGTCACTAATTCCGAGTTCTCCAATCAAATGGGCAACTACGGATGATACAAAAATATGGCATATGATATAAAATGGCTTGTGGTTGTTGTTGTTGAGACATATTTAAAGTTGTTTAATGGGATATTATATAGATATAGATAATTTATATTTAGAATTTAAATTGGTTGTTTTGGTTTTTAGGTAAATTTCAAATTGTTTTGATGTTTTTTTACCTCGAACTTGAAATTGATTTATATAGGCATGTTTAAAAATAACATCCTGGTGAAAAATGCTTAATATTAAAACATTTTCCGTATGTAACCCCACACATAATGATCTACCGACTTTGATTCTTTTTTAAAATTGAAAAAGAATGGAATAAACACACTCTTTATTCATAATGAGTTATTGATGTAACCAGGTCAATGAGTTGTAATCCAATTTTCATATTATCTAAACGTTATTAACGGGCTTATCAAAATGAATGAATACTCCTTCTTTGATTGATTACGTGACCATCACGAAATTCTATGTCTATCTGCATAAATATCTGGTCTCAAAGTTATTGATCATTGAGCCGATGAAAGTATATCATCAATAGGTCACCTGCCTTATATCACCAAATTTGGTCAAAGATATTAAAGTAAACTATTCCCAGGGCTGCTCAGTGTTAAAATGACAATCTTTATACTTGTGTATGTTATTTGAAGAACAAAACTAAAACATATTGTTCTTTGTAAGACAATTGTGAAGTGAGTGAGGAGTTCAGTGATCTAAAACAGAATCACTTGTACCTATATCAACTAATATGCTTCCAAGAGAAATTAGATACTCTTGAATGAGTCTAATATCAAATTAAAATGTAATAATAATAATAGCATAGTTAATATTATATTGAATAGGATATTGCTAAAAAAATAAAAGAATGGAACTTGCTTCTATTCTTTAATCTTTTTCTTTTTGATTTTTATAAATTTTATTTGGGTGTCACTTCTCCGATAATAAAAGTCAGCTTGGGTCAGTTCAGCAAAAATTATATATCATATGATAACATAGTATTTTAAATTTCTCTTCAAGTCTCTATATATAAATACATATAAATATACAAATGGCCAAACAAACATTAAGAATTACATCTACTGATCAATTTGAAACAACTGTTGCCCAAGCATTGGCAACTAACGATCCAGTCTTTGTTGTATTCATCTCTACTTTAAATGATGACGGAATCCTCTGGTGTCCAGATTGCAGAGTCTGTAAGTAATCAACATCTTGGACAACCTGTTAGCTTCATACTAACTTTATGATTACAATAAACAGCTGACCCAGTTTTCCAAAAGGCATTTGGTGAATTAGATAACTACTGTTTGGTTGAATGTGCAATTCAAAAGAGAAGGGTAAATAGCTAACTTACCATACTTTATCAACAACGACATTAACAGAGATCTTAACTATGATCATCATTAATCATTAATCATACAGTTACAAGGGTAACCCAGATCACCCATATCGTTTACATCCACGTATTCAACTCAAGGGTATTCCAACCCTGATGTCATGGAAAAAGGACACTCAAGCCAAATTGCCAGAGGATGAATGTGGTAACTACGAAAAAGTATCTTCTTTCCTCAGATCACACCTTTAAATAATCATAAATGTAAATCAAATTGTTCTAAGTGTACCATCAATTTATTATCTATTTTACTTTTTCCTGCTTTTCACAACTTTGATGGTTGTCTCTGGAGGTGTTGATTTTGATAAACTATTGGTTTCAATTTTGTTGATATCAGTAATATGACTATTGTTATTTTCGGTAGTTTCTGTTAAAATGATGATTTCTTTGGGCGATTTGCTTCCATCGTATCCATCACTAGCAGCCAGACGGTGAGATGAAGATTGAGACTGAACTGAAAGTCTTTTGGATGTGGGCAATTTAGGTGTCCAAAGTCCGCTGAAGTTTGGCATCGAATGAACATTAGTTTGTCTTGGTACTGTCAGTGGAGATGATGTAGCTGATGAAGAAGGAGAGCTACTGTTACTATAGCTAGTAGTGCTATTTGCACTTATGTTTGTAGTTGTTTACAATCGATGGTATTGTGTTGAGTGTCGTCATAACAGTGGCTATTGAAATATCATTCGAAAGATCGAATGAGAGTATCATTTGCTTCATTTCATCAACCGATACCATACGACTCTCACGATAGTTGACTGGAGAGGAACCCTTGCTTAATGTCATATTTCCTGAAGTAATGATAGTTGGAGGAGTTGAAAAAGTAGGAGTGGAGATTGATGAAGATGAAGAATTATTACTTAAATTAGGTGATATGGTTGTAATAGTTGTTGTTGTTGTTGTAGTAGTTTCAGAATCTGCAAGTGAAGATGTCGACACCTTCAGTGGATTAACATTATTATTAGTACTGGAATTCATATTATTGCTACTATTATTTAGATTTAAATCTGCTATCGAAGAGGCTGTTGTTGAGATTGAAGAAGATGAAATTGAGACTGATGAGCCAGAGTTGGTAATTGATGGGTCAGTTGTGTCTTCTGCAGAGCCATTGCTTGAGGAGCTGGATGTAGTGAGTGTAGAAGTTGATGATTGTGAGTTTAATGATTCGACTTCATCTTGTTCGTTGGAAATCTCTACACATAAATTGTCGCTGCTATTTTTAATTTGATTTTGTTCGGCAAGTAGTCTTTCCTCCTGTTTAGACTTTTTCAATTGCTGGTACTTTACTGACATTATATTCCATATTTGGAACGAATGATCAGGCAGATGTGAACAATTATTTTGAAAAATACATTCTATATAAAAATTCTCGTCAAACCTAACAATATAGAGGTTAGTAAAAATGATTGGTAAGATCTAAGGCCACAATGATATCTACTTCTTTTGATCTTTTTTAAAGTGATCCAAGTCCTTCTTTCCAAAAACTATTCTATTATTTTCATTCAACTTGATAAATGAAATATTAAAGATAAGATGGAATAGTTGTTTCTTCATTGAGGACTTCTTTCCAGATGCACCTTTATATACTCTTATTAATACATCTTTTATGAATTTCTTTCCTATTACTACATTTAATTTATATTGATTCTGTGCTTCATCTATTGCTGTCACTCTATTTGATGAGAATAAATAAATATTAGAATATTACGCTAAATGACAGAAATAAGGTTACAGACTGAAGTGAAGCAGGGGATGATGCGAATGAAAGATTGGCTTCTTTCTCGTGTTCAAATATTTCGATCGACATGGAGTATGCTTGCTCTTTGGTGAGCGGTGCCATCTCTATAGAAACCAAATTCAATGAGAATACATCGATCATAAAGTTGCCACTGACAATTTCTTTGAAGTAGTTAATGTAACGCTGCTGTGATGGTTGTGTAACACCTTTTTGTTTGTGTGAACGCTGCTGGGCAAAGTGGAGCATAGATTGCTCCATTGTCTCAAAGTAACAGCTGTAGTAGAGATAGCAGCATATGATGGTACCAGTTCGACCTTTGCCACCCTTACAGTGGACGACTGCAATATTCTCAGGATTAGCCTTCAACCAGTTATCCAAAGAATTTACAATTTCAAAGAGCAGGTTAAGTGATGGTGCATGATGATCAGGGAATGGAAAATCGAGAATCTGGTTGTTAAACTTTGAATAATCATATCCACGTTCACAAAGATTCCAAATCATGAATTTGCCATTATGTTTCTTATTTAAGAGAGTGCAAACATCATTAATTGAATTTCTCCATGCAGATTCAATACCAGATCCTATGAACCAAATAATTTCACATTTAGCAATTTGATACAACGATAGTTCATTTCTGTTCTTTATATTTACCTGGAAAACTCATTGCAAGAAGGTTTGGAGTGATATATGAGAGATCCAAATCTAAATTATCAACTTTCAATCTTTTTCTGTCGGCAGAAACCAATGTTCTTACTTTGGAGATAAGTGCATGACTCATTCTTGTTTAAAGGCTAATCAAAGCCAATAACTAAAAACTATTATAAATACAATTTCCTATTTAAAAAATTACTGTTGACTACTATTTGCCTCTTCTATAATAGTATTACAAAATACTGTTTTCTCTCTACTAAACTAATATTATTCTTGGTTTTTTTTTTGGTACTATAATTAATGTTATCAAGAGTAGTGTTGTATTATTATTATTATTATGTTATTGTCCAATGATGTTGATCGATATATATATATATTTTAACTTCAATATAAAATTTATTAATAGATCGTTATTTATTATTATTACTATTATTATTATTATTATTGTTGTTCTACTTCTAATTTTAGTTAATTATTTTAATAAAACCTAGAATATCAATTATAATTTTATGAAGTAAACATAAATTTAATGTTAATAATCATAATAAATATTAAAGTATTGGGGTATAGTATTTGTATGAGGAATGGTACAGGTATATATTATATGACAATTGTAATTAAGAATTGTTGTTGATGTTGTTGTTGTATGGTTCTTCTCGTTTTGGTGGTATGCTCCACATTGGAAAGAGGTGAATTCACAATATTTGCAATGGAGTGTAATGTTGTGAAGTAGCTTGTTGCTGCTGTCTGAATATGTTGAATATAATTAAAGGAACAAACAAAGTAAATAAAGTAGATTAAAGTTAAGTTAATAAAGCAATGCAATGCAAAGCAAACAATTAAATAAAAGAATGCTAACAAATCAAATTAAAATATGTTAGCTAAATGAGTTGTAGATGTTGATATTGGTTGTTGTAATTGTTATTGTAGTTGTCATATTTGCTTATTCAACTAAAAATCAACAAACTATATTATATTGTGGTTATTTAGTTTGTTTGTTATATGCGATGTGTGTTGTGTTGTTATTGTTGTTGTTGCTTGTTGTTGTTTTTGCATTAGAATGATCATAAGCACATACATTGATACTAATAGTAATAAGTAGAGTGAGTTTTGGTTTAATATGAAAATGAATATGAATACATCAATATGCTAAGTTTATTTGTATTATATATTTATTTGTTTGTTAGTAAAGTAAAACTACATCAATCTGATTATTATTATATAAAATGCGATTACATTCTTAATCAAGAATGAATATTATTATATCAAATATATAAGAGAGAGGTGATAGTTAACAATACAAATATTTGCATTCTTTTTGTTAATGTATTGTTCTTGCTATATCTATATAGACGATTAGGTATATTTGTAAAACAGGTGAAGATGTAAGCGTAGTCTAAGATATATATAATTTAATTACCATTTATTGTTATCTATTTTATTATTACGATAAATAAAAAATACTAATATGAGGTATTGAATTCAATCTTTGCTTCAACACTTTTTTTAACAATGTTTAAAAAAAGATCTGATTTCTAAAGGTTTTGGGTGATTAGTTTTTTTTTAGATATAAGCCACCAAAATGACATCATCTTTCCCTGAATGGTGAAGGAAAATAGCAATACCTCCTCAGATTTTTCAAATTGAGAAAGTAATATTAGGAATCGGGAAATGATCGAAAAGTGTCTTAAATTGTTAGATTAATGGACCTAATTTGCTTGCGCGAGTGCACTTTAAAGTTTATGTTTCTTATTTCTTTTAGAAGATAAGAGAGTAAGAGATGATGCTAATATAGTGTCTTATCTTTGAATAGTTATTGACTTATTTGTTGCGACATATTAATTGATTACCGCTTTAAAAGTAACATTTGCTGATGAACTGTAAAATGAATGTTCATTGATTGAAATAAGATCTGAATCTAACACCAAAACAGTTCTCTTAATATTAACAATACTCGATTTATTTACTATGGCTTTCCTCATCTGCAGCTGATTCCTCTTGATTTAGATATGGATTTTCAATTTCTTCAAATCCTTCCATTGGGCAAACCATCATAACACTGCTTCCTCTACAAACAACCAAAACCTAAATATCTCTTTTCACTTGTAACGTTCAATGGATCTTGAGGATCTATTTAATGTTTTAGAGCTATGTTAACAACTACTATCGTCTATTCTATTCAAGACTCTTTGTATTTACCTCTAATAAACTCTTCACATTGATCTAATGTTATATTTACTAATGGATTCATATCCCTTTAATATACCTTGTACTATTTGCATAAATAAATATCATTTACTCTCAATTAGTATGTTTTTGCTTTGTTTTGATTCGTTTTCTCAATCCACTTTATTTCGTCTACAAATCAATCTAAACATCGTGATGCAAGTTTAAACTAAGCCGAATCTAATAACTCGTCTAAACTAACAAAGTATTACTAAAGCTCAAGAACTTCTATTACAATAGCACTCAAACTGCTAGATATACATGTAGTCGCTCACTCTGAGTATTTATAGTAGCATAGCATAGCCAACAAATATAAGTACGATTACTCTAGAGAGTACATACCTTCACGACCACCTGTGAATTTGACAGTTAAACCTTTTCCTAAAAACTTTTGTAAATCTAGAATCGATTCTTTCTTTGTTGGAGGTGTTGATGCCATTCTTTGTATATAAACGATTGTATTATATTATAATATATCTTAACTTGAAAGTAAAGTTAATTAAACTATTAATAATATTTGAATCTGATTAAATTTTGATCAATCAAATCAGATTCGTTTTCAAAGCCCAAATTTTTGTTGTTTTTGTATTTTTTGTGTGTTGTTCATTTGTTTTTCTTAGATGCCACATGTCGCCCAAGAACAAAAGTTTAATAACACTCAAACTTTGTTTTTATTGAAATAATTCTCAGGTTAAGGTAATGAGTGAAGATTGGAGTGATTCCATTTAATTAAAGAATCTCAAATAAATGAGGTTTATTTTAATATACTAAGTCGCACATATTTTGGATCAATGTATCTTTGAACAATTGGCATGTTTCTAGTTGATCTTTCTCAATTGAATATTTCAAATAACCATTAAGTCTACAGTCTAATGAATAAAAATAACTCTCTGTTTCTGATACACGATGGTACAATGGATTTGTATATTCAGTGGATAGCTGTTTGAGATAGGTTGTTTGTTTGGTAAAGACATTGTATTTGATTAAAAAGAATCACATGAATGAATGAAGAAATGACTATTGTTATCATTACAAGCTGTGTATACATCGAAATCCACTTGATGTTCAGAAAATGTTTTGTTTGTCAAGTCGAATGAAAATAAAATGTTTTCATTAGATAATGAATATAGTATTCCATTGATGACCATTGATGATAATTGTCGACCATAATATCTTGGTAATTGATGATAGCTTTCAAAATTTCATTGTTTTTGATGTTGAATCGATCAATTCGAAGTGTGGTAGTATTCTCACTATTCACCAAATAGATATATTCTTCACCATCATAGCAACAACAACATATCCAACCGCCAATTTCAATTCCTTCCATGCCAAGTTCTTCAAATGATTTGGATTTGGTTGAGAATCGAATCCATGTTTTTTTTATATCTCTACTATCAAGTACATAGATATATTCTCCAATTCTAATTGTTGATCGTAATGCAAAGTATAAATTATAATCAATCTTGAATTTTTTCGATTGAGTGGTTTGATAAATCGATGAGTATTGCTTCAGTCTTTGTGGATGTTGCGAAAATATATGTTGATTTGTTTGAATCAAAGTTTGTTGTTGCTACTGACAGTTTTTGTCTTTAATTTCATTGATAATTGTATTGATTGTTTGATGATTGATTGCATTGATTCAGAATCGAATGGTTTGGTTGTCAATGAATATGAATGTTGTTTGATATCATCGATTGGTTTGTGATTGAATGATTGATTGTATTGATTCAATAGATATAAAATGATTGAATGATGATCATTGTCGAATTGCTTGATCAGTTGATTGGTATCATATGGTTGATTGTATCGAGAATTGAATAATGTTTGTTTGTTGTCTGAGATGAATGATGACAGTGAAGAGCATGATTCTATTGATGATATCAATGTTGTTGTCATGTATTTATCTGTGGTATCATTATTTGTTGTGCTGTCATATTGACTATTTACTGAGCTATCATCATTTTTATTTTTATTTAATGTTTGGTTTATATTGATGATATTGATGATATTGATGAGATGTTTCAAATGATTGATGTTATTCTCGATCCGGACAGTCAATGATTGTTTATTTTCAGACAATATATTCTTTAGTCGCTGTTCTTCAATGATGAGATATTGATGATATTTTTCAAAGTGTTGTGATATCTCATTCTCTGTTGCTGTGATCTCTTTGATTTCCGATGCACATGACTTCAATGTACTCCACAATGATCTAAGAGTATCTTTGAATTCTATATACTGTTCACCATTCTCTGCTTCATGATCAGCACTATCAGATTCCAAGAATACACTATTCATATGTTGTATGATATCCTCGATATGATTAATATTTTGAGGGCAAGAATTATCTTTTATTTTAATATGAACAATGACACATTTTGAACACATCAAAATATTACAGTTGTTACATATTGATTCATATGCTCTATTATGTTTAGTGCACTTCATATTAGCTAGTAATAATAACCAAAGTAAGTATTATATTATATATCTATAGATAAACAAACGTATAATTATTATAAATGAAAAGTACATAAAAGTCATACTTTTATTTTAATTTTATATCCAAAGTTATTATGGTATGAATTAAAATTGAATTAGTTTATATCCAATGATATTTATGTAGTATTATGCAATCTTTTTAGTACTATATGCAGGTTTGAAATTGGTGTTTACTTCTTGTAAAATAGTATGGAAATGTTTTAGACTGATCTTCGATTTCATTGGATATCGGTAAAAATATTTTGGAAAGTGTTTGATTGTTGCTGAAATTGGTGATAATTTGTCTTATTTCATTTTGATTCAAATGTTCTAAATCATCATGATCAGGAGATGATAAATCCAATTTCTTAATGGACTTGTTTCTTAATAATCGATTCTGATATCTTCAAATAGTGTTTGGTGTCAAGTTGAGTGAGCTTGAGATGCTTGATTGTTTGATTCAATGTCTGTGAAATCATTGAGTAGAATGAATCGTTGAGTAGCCTACATGATATTGCCAATGATATCAATGTGTTGTTTGATAGAATTGATTGATAAAAGTGGTCCGATACAATGTTAAGTATCGATTCATTTCGTATCTTGTGATTACTGCAAAAGTTGTAGAGCTTAAGCTTCTTCAAAGTTTTGTTGCTTGAAAGTCTATCGCAGAATTCCGACCATTCATTGATTTGATTGTTGTTTGCAATGAGTGTTGTGTAATCATCAATATCTCCATATGTACATCTGCAAGGATCAAGAATCTGTTCATCGATATGATATCCAAACAACCCAAGAATTGCTGATGATTTAAATGATTCAATACTATCATTGACAACCAACTTCAGTTCATTGACATCTACATAATCTTCCAAGCCTATTGAGACTGATTTCAGCGATTTGATCTTGAATAGCTCAGAATATCGAAGATGCATTGTGCTGCTGCTGTGACCACCACTCTCATATTCAAAATAGAGCTTATTTACTCTCCATCTTTCAATTGGCGAGAAGTCAAATTCGTATCCTTCTTCATATGACCCATCGTTTGACAGACTTTCTGTTCTAAGCTCCACCGACTCAACCACTGAACCATCGATATCTTTGATTGAACTATTAGTGTATAGAATTGAGCCATCAAGATAGAGATGAATCTTGAGCATGTTGAAAGTGTTGATGATCTTCCTGAGTAGTTCTACTCTACTAGTTGCAATGTGTAAACATTGCAGATCGTTGCTACCATTGTTAAATTTTGAAATGAACTCAAAGCATTGATTTATCGTTCCTTGGCTATATATTTCATTTATGTACAGATGGCTGATGTTGTTAAAGTTAAGAGTGAGTGCTCCAATGAGAGGCCATTACATTGTATCTCTATCATCGGTTGATTTAATTTAGCGTAATATGATCTATTGTCGAAAGACAGCATAAAATGAGTGCAATGTTTCTTTGAAATGTAATTAAACCATTCTCTGCAAACCAATGTATAGTCGAGGATATCTCTCTTTATTTGCACCGATCCACAGTATAAATCTAATAAATGTGATGTTGGAAGCAATCGATTTCCTATAATAAGATCAATGATATTGTGCTGCAACAGTGATTGTAGTTGAAATCGGCTATAATTATTATTGTTATTGTTTGCCATATTTATTCAAAGTAGTAGATAACTTTTATTCTTTCAAATCCATGCTCTTTATTTTTTTGTGTTATTTTTGCCTCATTGGGGTTTGTTCACCACAAACAATTCTAGTAAAAAATCAAGAAGTCCAAATCAAATTATAAATCAACAAATTTGATGTATACAATCAAAGAAAGATAAATTCAATGGTATAATTAATTCACTGTAATTTGATTTATAAAATTATAATAGATTAATATTCTTTAAGGTCAATTGACTTTGATTCTTTTATTAAGAGAATAACAAATGATAACTTGGAAGGGGATAATGTATGACCTCTCAATGTTGTATTGCTATTACAATTTTGTGTTTTCATAGGAATTTGATGTAAAAAGATCTGTACTAACTCATCTATTTATTTTACTAAAAATGACATCAAGGATCTGTTATTACATGAATATTGCCAACTTCATTTTGTTTTTAATCAATCCCAATGATTCCACACAGGTATCAAATTTGATTTCTTTGGGAGTGAAAAGGTGAAGTTTTAACTTAAAAAAATATTTAAGTTCATTGTGAATGATGAAATTTGTTACTTTATTTTGCCACCATTGAACAATTTAATACAATTTGATATTCATTCCTGCAAATAGGTAGAAAATGATTTTTGAATACAAATAATACGAAATAATAAAGGTTTTACTTTATAAATACAATACTTCATTCATTTAGAAACCAATCATTAGTATTTGTAAATAAAAAAAAGAATATATGGAAGAATCAGAATATGAAAGAGAGCATAAAGGAATGAATATTATTCCACTCATTAGAAATACAACTCATGTTGTAGACAAAGAAAAAGCAGGTATGGTCTACATCGTTAAAGAACAAAATAGTTTGATAGGAAGTTTCGTTGAACCAGACAATAAGAATTTCCAACATCAATTTCTTGTTGTAGATGTATCTGGTGCAACAACTAATGAAGTCCTAATTGGTGTCAAAATGGAAATATGCCTTGATAAAGAACCTCCCAAATCATTGTTCATGCCTAATTATTTTCAAAAAAACTTTCAAGGTCTTCAGTATGCTTATATTGGTACTATCATTAATAGTGATCAGAAACAACCCTATGAATGGGCAAAATCTCTCATTGATGAAGTAGCGTTCATGTACATTGGACTAGGAGAAACAAGATCTTTGGATATTGGACCAAATTTTAATGGACATACTTTCAACAAGACCATTTGCAATAGTTGGGGTCTTCCAACTAATTTCTAAATAAATATCTTCATTCTCCATTGATCTTTTATGTATTTGAACAAATGACAGCACTGGTACCTGTATAGATTGAGATGAAATCTGTGAAAATTGAGTAACATAAATAAATGTAATACTAAAGACATAAGATATTGTTAAACAATAATTTTTTTATTTACTATGTACATGTACAAGTAATATCGTTGGTTATATTCGATTGTGTTGGAAAAACGAAAAGATAGATTTACATCTAACTTATAAAAGGGTTATTTTTATAATTGGTTTGGACATGGTAGTTCGGATAGCTACAGAAATTTAGCACATGTGGATGGCGTGGCAAACATGGTCTGGGGAGGTGTTCTTCTTGAGCTCCTCAACGAGGTGGTGGGTGGCCTTGTGGACGATCTTCTTGCAGACCTTGACGGCTGGCTTGATTCCGAAATACTTGCACTCATGCTCCAAAGCAGATTGAATCTCATCGATACGCTTGTTCAACTTGACCAAGTGTTCAGCCTTCTTGACGAGGAAATGGCAAGCCTTGCACTTGTACTTCTTGATGATGTTGTGACCTGGGATGTGGTGCTTCTTCTCGAGGTTACCGGAGAGTTCGAACAATTCTTCGAGTTGTTGCTCGAATTCGAAGACATCGAAATCATCATCATCGAAATCTTCATCATCATCATCGTCATCTTCGTTTTGGATGTTCATTTCACCGACGTGGTTCTTGCAGATGTGGAGTTGCTTGCAGACCAAAGCTGGGGTTTCACGGGCAACCAAACGTTGGATGATTTCAGAGGCATGGGAGTCGATGAGGGCGACGCAGTGACCAGACCACTTGTGTGGCAAGTGGTGGCAGGCCTTTTCCATAGAGTGGATAATATGGGTTTGGGTGTGGTTCTTCAAGATCAATGATTCGGCGTGCTTAACAACATATTGGCACAAATCACACTGAAATATGTTCAAAATTTTGAAAGTTAGTTAACTTGATTGTTTTGGACAAGTTAATGGTTTATTAATTAATTTTATAATTATTTACCTTAAGGACATTGTCTGCTTGAGCAGAGGCGGCAAAAAACAGCCAAGATAACAACGAAAGCAAGAATGTATTTCATTGTTAAAATATTACAACTTATTATTATACTTTAACTTATTACTATTATTATTTGAATGATGATAGAAACTTGGTCGACCTTGGTATTTATAATGGAAAGGCACTGATAGCTAATATTTCCAAAGAATTTATTTTAATTCCTGGTTTTTAGTTATTTCTTACATACTTTTTAATATTAATTTTCTGCCTTGTTTGTGTAGTTGATATTAGAAAAGATCTATTATTGTCAGAGCTAAAGGTTGGTAACATAATCAAACAAGATTTTTCTAATCTTGGGCATATGCCCTGTTTAATTTTTTGTAAAATCCATGACTTTTAGACCCCCACACAACATCTCAAAGTTCATCTTAATTTTCAGTGGGAATCACGAAAACCTTCAAAAAAAGTGAATTCCTGGGTTTGAATTAGTTGATTTTGTTTTTTTAATTTTAATTGCAAATTCCTCTTCAATTTCAATGCTGGTAAAAACAATCAAAACAAAAGATTTAGATGATTAATATTAAACTTCTATTAAAACCAGGAAGTTAACATCAAATTCCATTCATAACAAAGTAAGGAGGAATAACATATCTCAACATAATATTTACTTTATCATAACAAAAGTTACATTATTTTTATTATTATTGTGCTATCTTGGAAACTGGTTAAATTTATTATTTGTAAAAATATCTTCAAAATCACTATATTTAATAGTATTCTCGTACAATGATAAGATTATCTCCCATTTTTTCTTTTACTCCATATCTACACCTCACAATTCAAATGGGAACTATTAATCCTTGTATTTCTTCATTCTTTTTTGTTTAAGATATTCAACAGAATTGAAACATAATAATTAGCATTTTTATATAGTTTTTTTATTATCTGAACTTAGTTCCCAACTATAGGTTTGTTCTTATAATTTGTTCGATAGTGTACAGTGAGATTAAGAGTCAGAATTCCATTGCTGGAATTTTTTAAAAAGATTATTTTACTTAATATTAATTATTATTTTTAAATAAGTAATAATTAAATCCCAATTACCTTTTACAAATAATATATACTATGTGTACTTTCTTCTCTTTCTCTTTTTCTTCCTCTCTCTTTTTCTACTTAATTTAATTTCTCATTTGATGAAATCAATTTATTGTTGTTCATTCAATGATTTGATGTATAATTTTAAAACCCAGACTCGGAGAATTAAAGATATAATTTGCTTCTCTATGGTATCGTTTCATGAGCATCATGGATTCTTCTTTCAAGAGCAAAGAGATAGAATAATCAATGACGATGCATCTTTTATCACTATTTGTTGATGATGATGACGATGCAGTTGTTAGTGCTGTTGATTTTATTGTTATATTATTATTTATTTATATGAAGAATAATTCACACCCATGAAATAATGAATAATAATAACAGAGAATATTGACTTTTTAAAAAATCAAAAATTAATCTGTCTGTATTATCTTTGCAAACATAAAAAACAAACAAAAACATAATACACCCCCTACTTCTTATTTTGACTAATTTATATAATTTTATTAGTCACTTTACTTCGAAGTAATATCATATTAATTTAAAATATATAATATTATAGCTGAAACACTACATGAGCAGTGAAGAGTATAGCTGTTAGAAAGTCAACATCAACAAGCAAAGACCTGCAAATAATTTATTTAAAACAACAACTAAACAACCAAACAACCAAACAACAACAAACAAACAATAATAATAATTAATAATAAATTAATCTATTAAAATAATAAAATGATAGCAGATAATCAAGGAGGTGATAATGTGTCAGTTGACATTGGTTCATTACAACAACAGCAACAGATGCAACAACAGACTCAACCTCAGACAAAGCCAACTTACAGACCGTCGGATCCACCAAGATCCATCATCATGTTCGACGGTGTCTGCAATGTTTGCGATGGATTCGTACAGTTCGTATACCCAAGAGATACCAAGAAGCGTTTCTCCTACCAGGCTCTTCAGACTGCCAAGGGTATCGAGATCCTCAACTACTACGGAATACCAGCAGATCTCTCAACCATTGTCCTCATCGAAGAGGAGACTGGTAAATACTATACAAAGTCAACTGCCGTTTTAAGAATCATGTACTATCTACAGGTATGATTGAACTGTGCATTAAATGACAAACAGCAGCAAAAACTAACATATGTGCACTCCTGCATCTCTTAATTTGTGTATAGAACCCATACCCATTGATGTACTCATTTTATTATATGCCAACATTCTTACGTGATTTCTGCTATGGACAATTTGCTAAATATAGATACCTCATTATGGGTAAAAAGGATACATGTATGATACACCCTGGTTTGAAAGATCGTTTCATCGACTGGAGAAGTCCAATCATCGATGAGCATGAACCAGATGAAACCAAGGAAATGTAGAAGACTTTAATAGTTATGAAATAGGTGTTTTGTTTTAATTCTTTCTATATATCTATTCTATATCTTTTATTTCTATTTATTCTAAACTCTTGCTTAATAGATCAAATATCTTGATAACGAAGCAAAGAGTAATAATACCACAATACCCAATCTCAAGCAATAATATCATACCCTATTCCTCTTTCCTTTTTTTTACCCTGCTTTTTTTTCTTTATGTAAATATCAATGCACAACTCACTGCATTTCAACCAATCTTATATAGGATTGGATTGCCAACTAACAAAAGTGCATCAAAATAAATATAGACATTTGGGTCGATCTGTTGATTAATAATTTATTGTTATAAAATTGCCTCTCTACTTAGACATCAGTAATCTAACTTTCAAACACTGATAGAATTCAATTGATTTATGATTTATTCTAAACTAAATACTAATGATATAATTTAGTTTTGTACAAACTATTAGCAACCATTTACATAACATCCATATTCAAAATACACAGACACTTTGGAACCCAAATCTCTGCCAATTATTTCAAATTGGATTGAAAATCTGAAGGTGGATGGGTATGATGAATACCAATACCAATACCGATACCACCACCAACTTTAATTGATTGATCACAACTACTCCGAAACAATGCAAACAACAGTTGACATAATTAAAATTTTATCATTGGATTGAAATACAAAATGGGGTCATAGGAACTCAAATGTTATTAAGAGTCGATTTAGAATTGAAAAAATGAAAACAAAAATGGGCAAATCCCTCTCGTCGGGCTTACCCCTTGATATTTTGACTAAAAGCCACCATTTTAGTTAAATAGTTGGCAAATCAATTCAAAACTTAGATATTTTCAGTTGTGTTTAAATAATTAATATGTTTTGATTGTGACTGACAATTACCTTTCTGTGTGGTAGGTCTTCATACTTTAATCATTTGATCAAAACAAACTGTTTTAATTCCAATCAGTCTAAATAATAAATAAATAGATATAGTTATCTTATATTAGATAGATAGATATATAGATAGATAGATAAAATAATAAAAATGAAATCATATATTATTTGTTTTGTTTTATTTATTACTTTGGCAAGTGCATTGAATAATGGTGTTGCCCGTACCCCACCAATGGGTTGGAACACATGGAATCACTTTGGTTGCGAGACTTCTCAAATCAATGCCACTCTCCTTATCGAAACTGCCATGGCTATGGTCACCAGCGGTATGGCTGCCGTTGGTTATGAATACATCAATCTAGATGACTGCTGGCTTGCCCACGAACGTGACTCCCAAGGTCGTCTCCAACCAGACCCAGCTCGTTTCCCAAATGGTAAGAAATTAGGACAATGCTAGTCGGATCCGACTAGTCTTTTAAATAGTGATTACTAATCATCGAGACACCTACTCCTAGGAATTGCTCCAATTGCCGACTATATTCACTCACTTGGTTTGAAGATGGGTATTTATGGTGATGTCGGAAATTTAACTTGTGCTGGTTATCCAGGTTCTGAGAACTACTTGGCTTTGGACGCCAAGACCTACGCCTCCTGGGGTATCGACTATGTTAAGATGGATGGATGCAATTTCCCAGTCGATGACATGAAGGAAACATACACCGATTTGAGCAACTACCTCATTGCCACTGGACGTCCAATGGTCTTCAGTTGCAGCTGGCCAGCCTACGCCCAAGGAGAATACGTAAACTTCACCTATGTCGACCAAATTTGCAATCTCTGGAGAGAGTTCGACGATATCACCGACGACTTTGACGCCTGGACTTCCATTCTCGACCAAATGATGGAGTACAACCGTGCACCATTCGCCGGACCAGGTAACTGGAACGACCCAGACATGTTGGAGATTGGTAACGGTGGACAAACTACCACCGAGTACACCTCATTCTTCTCCCTCTGGTCGATCATCGCCGCCCCGCTCATTGCCGGAAACGATCTCCGCTTCATGTCACAAGACACCATCAATATCTTGACCAACGCCGAAGTTATTCAAGTCGATCAAGATCCACTCGGAATTCAAGGTACCAGAATCTACCAACAATCGGGAAGCGAAATCTGGTCTAGACCACTCTCCGACGGAAGCACCGCCGTTGTCCTCTTCAACAGAGGAGCCCAAACCACCACCATCACCCTCACCTCTCAAATCCTCAACATCTCACCATCCACCAAGTTACTTGCCCGTGACCTCTGGCAACACAAGTCCGCCGGTATCTTCCAGGGATCGATGAGCTTCTCCATCGATTCACACGCCTGCGTCATGTTGAAACTCACACCACAATAAACAATATATAATTAAAACATACCTACCAAACTTTAAAATAAACTAATAATACAATACAACATTTTGACAACAACAACATCAACATCCTCTTTTGTTCATTGTAAGCAGATTTTACTATAATTGAAGCATACCACCACCATTGAATGTGGTGTGGGTTGATTTCAACAACAAAAAAAATAATTAAATTAAATTAAAATTAATATAACACGATTTTAATAGGTGTTCAACTTCATCCTGCAATCCAACTTGTTCAATATCAAATTGGAGTAGATAATTATTTATTACTATGTCTTTTTGACAGATCAACTGGAGAATCAGAAGTAGAAGTAGAAGTAGAAGAAGTTGAAGCAGAAAGTTGGTATTGCAATAGAAAGATCTGTCTTGATTTATAGTTTAGGCTAAGCTCAGTTAAGTTAATCTAAGCAAAGAAAACAAAGCAAAGTAAACAATGAATAGATTAACTAGCTTTGCTAATAGTCATACCTTACTGAATAGTAGTAGTAATATAGGCAAGAAATAATGTCAATAATTTTAAAGCTCTACTTTCATCAATCGATAGTCATAAATTAAATAGTAGTAGTATCAGTAATAATATAAAATCAAGTATATTATCAAATTATCAAAAAATCATTACTTCAAAATAGAAATGGTCTTAGTAGTAATATTAGTAACCTATTAAATAAAATAGTAGTAAAACAACAACAATCATCATCATCATCACCAAATCAACCAACATCGATTTTAAACAACAATAAAGCACTCTATAGTATTTCATACTTGAACAATCACACTCCAATCAACAACAAAACAACTTTATATCACTTTATATATTATCATTATTGCTCAACTAATAAAAACAATCAAAACAATAACAAAAATGATAATAATAGCAATAAACAAGACACCAATACACAAGATGAACTTGCAAACAAACAAGGAATACTGGGAAAAAGAATATTCTTTAAGAAAGACAAGGGAATATTTCTATTATATAAGAATATAACGAAAGAATCAAATTTGTTTTAACGAGACACAAACCCTTGACATCTGATCATTTCTTTGCTATTTTCAGTTGGCTACTCTTTGGTACTGGCTCTCTTATCATTTTTGGGTACGACAACACTTGTATCTCTTATACTCTGGATAGCTAATACATTTGAATTCTCTGGTAAGTCTGTAAACTCTTACAATCCAATGATCATCTTATTCATTTAAATATTGTATAGAATGGACTGCTAAACGTATTGGAAAAATATTTGACAACAAACACTGGAATCAATATAACTTTTGAACATGCTCATGGTGAATTGAAAACTGGATACATTAGATTAGAGAATGTAACAGTATCACGTAATCCAAGAGCAGACGAACATCTTTCATCCATTCAACTTTCAATCAAACAAATCGATATTAAACTATCAATTCTCTCTGGTTACTTGAAGGCAAAGGAATCATTCAGGAATGTCTGGCCTCTGGTATAAGAGGAATCATTGATAGAAGAACTGAAGGTGTATATTTAGACTATTCAAACATGATCTATCCAAGAAAAAAAAGTAAATTCAAAAAATGCCAATATATTGATCCAAAACACTATACTTATTATCAACCTTCTAACTTTTAGGGCACCTGGAGACTTTGTTTTTGATAGATTGGACGTTAAAGATTTATTGATCACTTACTACATGCCAGAACAAGACACATCGACCACTGTCAATTTCTGTATTTAGCATGGAATCTGATAAATTCAGAAAGCAGTGGATTCTGTATGAATCTCCTATCTTGTAAAAATATTGTTGGAAAATTCGATGGTTCATTGTTTACCTTTACAATTCCACAGCATCAGGTAGCGGATTCCCATTCATCAAGATTTGACCAAAGAGAAGTACGTGGAACAAGTAATTAATTTATCATCTTGATACTGACAATCAAATAATAGTTGAAAATTGATGGTGTAAATATAGATATTTTATCAAGAAATGCAACAGGACCTCTTGGATGGATTAAAGAAGGTACATTTGACATTCAACTTAATCTCTTACTTCCAAAAGATCAAAGAAGACGAAATTTTGGAATCCGAAAGTCATTTAGTTGATTATGGTATAAATTCCTCTTGATAAAGGTACCTATACAATCCAAATTTGAATATAGTATCTCCATTACTAATGTATTTTAATTAGATCCTTATAAAAATGTACATTTAACTTTCAATGTACAATTGAATCATCTATTTTCAGTTGCACCACTCTATACCCCTGAATTAAGCTATCTATCAAATGCTTTGGGCACATCCAATCGTAGCATATATCAACTCTCACTCAAAGCATATTCCTCTTCAATTCCACTTTTCAATGAACTTAAGACAGTACAATGGAGCATGGACACTAAGTCAAGCTTCCTTCTGGGACATGCTGAGTGATAGTGTAGGTCGTGAGTTGGCTAACAAAGTTCAACAAACCAAGAGTGGTGACCACTCTCAAAGAAATAGGCAGGTCAATTGTTTAGTGAAGTAATGGATTGGCTATTACCTTTTATTGAAAAGAACAAGCAAGAGTATCAAAGGCTAATTGAAGAACAACACGCACTTCAACAAAAGTATCTATTAAACACATAACAAATGTATTACAATCATTTGTTTATTATTTATATCCAGCAATTCCTCTCTTTTTCCTTATTCTGATTTAATTTTAACTACTTCAAACAACAGAGAGAATGATGATGGTACCTATTTTGGAAATGAACAACCAAAAACGAGCTCATCTTCTGCAGACAGAAATCAAGAATGAAACATGACCTCCAACTGATAACCACATTGATACTATCTTTACTTGCCAACAAACCATTCCATACCAAACTCCAATACTACATCACTACCGACCATCTTGATACCTTTGCACTGAAATCTAGCAACAGTACTGTTGTTTGATAAGAATACATAATGTTTTCTCGAACATATACGAGTATTCGAGTGTTTATTTGATATTATTCTGGATGTTAAAAAGAGGATTGGTATATATATATATTTATGCTAAAAATACATAATCATTGATTATCTAAATATATGTGATCAATGTTGTGAATGAAATTAAATGTTTATGAGGAAGCTGGCTCAACTGGGGTTGTTGCTGGTTCTACAACTGAAGAGTTTACTGGGACTTGAACTGGTTCGACAGTGGTGACAGTTGGAGTACCCTTCTTCAAATCGTGTTGGTGTTGTGGCTTCAATTGACCGAAACCTTCTGAGTAATTGCCTTTGGAGAAGAACAATTTCTTTAATAAGAAAATAATGGAATGTAAGTATAAATATTAATTACAGGTATTACTGTTAATAATAATAATAATAATTACCTTGAAGCATGGCTTGCAGTATGTCTTTTGTTCCATTGAAGCATAACTTCCAAGCTTGAGAGCGTTGTTACAGGTGGTACATCTGAAACAAGCTTTGTGGAAGACACGTTCGTCAGCAGCCAATCTTTCGAGTGAATAGACAGTCTTGGTGCAAACAACGCATTTCTCTGAGGTACCGAATTTGGAGGCCATTTTTATTTAAGATTGATGTATGTAAAAAGTTTTATACAAAAAATATTAATGTTATATATTATATATTAATGTTATATATATGTTACTAAAGAATAGTAATTGTAAGAAGTAGTGATACTGATGAGAGTAATAAGATGGATTGGAGAGCTGGAACGAACAGAATAGAGTCTCCTCTTTTTTATTTTCCCCAGTTTTTGTTTGATTGTCTCTAAAAGAAAAAGAAAATTCAAAAATAATATTATTAATATTAATTCTAATTACAACCCAAAAATATGGATAGAACGTGAATCGGGTTAGAGGATCTGGCTGTGATAAATTCTAATTTGATAATCAGTGTTTGATCAAAATCACGAAATATCTATTTATTTAGATTCGATTTTATGGCTGACCTCTATAAAAAAAGTAAAATAGTCCAGTTGTAAATCTCATCAAAAACAATACCCCTTTCACACTGCTGTCTCCAATAATAGTGCAAAATCAAAACCACAAAAAACACACACATTGTTTTGAAATCAAAAAAATAGATTTACACACCTTGATTGCAGACCAATACCACAACAACCACTTATTTCTCAAACCATACACCATTTTTCAAATCAAACTCAAATCATACATACATATCGTATTTTCATGATGATTGCGATTGATTGGTGCTAGTTATTTTAGATTCATGAATCTTTATTAAAACATAAATATCTCAATAATAAAATATCAATAAACACAATCACACAACAAAACACATGTCTATTATAAATAACATGAATGAACAAATATAGTAATAGGTAAATTTGATATATCAATTATACCTCCACATAGTTGTAACGGTTCTTCTTTAATAATGTAGCCGTTAGAAATAATAATAATAATACTGCAACAAATAACACTCAACAACTCATTCATTAATTTGAAGTTATTATTATTACTGTTGATGTTAACAATTAGTTAGTTAGTGTTTGTTTGTGTTGATTGTATTGTATTGGTGTGTTATTTGTGCTATCAAATTACCGATTTACTCTTTTGTGTTTGGTGTTGAATCTCCCGCTCTTATCTTAATTATATTTAACATGTTTGTTCTTTTCATTGTTGAAGGTGTGTGTTGTAGTGTTGTGTTTTTGTGGATGGTTTAACTTACCGGTGTCAATGGATACCAACATTTGAAAGTAACTAACTCTACATTGAGTTTACATGATCCAATCGTGATTTGATTTGATTTGATTTGATTGCTTATATAACCAGTTCAGTTGTGGATGTCAATTTTCAATCATATGGTGTAGAAGATGATGAATAGTAATAAAACGATTGCAATGAATATGACAACAAATTGCAATCAACAATGATGGCAATGATGGAGAGCGCAATAGTTGGTTAGAATTCATCGTTTAGCAAGTGTTATTATTACTAAGTTTATTTATATATTTTACAAAAAAAGTAGCTAAATATTAATATAAGTGTAAGCTAAAGAAGCTAATCGTTGTTGGTATCAGTTAGACGCTTTCTCTTTTTCAATAGAGTTTCTTCTTTTCTATTCTTTGATTGTGTATATTTCTTGTCTGAGCTGGTTATCTTGTCGCTGCGTCCACTTGTCCAACTGTCGTAGTCAGCCGACGACTGGTATCCAAGGGCAAAAATGATGTTCTCCTGTGTAGTGAGGTTATTTTTGAATTTGACTGATATCCGTATTCCTCAAATGCATGGACTGAACTAGGATATGGAACAGTCTTTGCTTGAATACTTTGAACAATACTTTGCTGAGTGCATAGTCTCTAAAGCTGTAATAATATTAATAATCAATCAACAAAAATCTATATTAGTTTCTGAGAAACCTCTCCTCCTGGAGGCAATCAATTCTATCCACACTGTTGCATTTTCCTAATTCAGTGGAAGCACTTGATCAAGTCGAAACATACAACATCGATATTTTAATTCCAAATACATCGTAGTATGGATATTTTCGCATTGAAATAACTTTGGGATCTGCCAACAGCTTATTTTGATAGTCTTCCAAAAAGATAACGGGTGGGGCATTCGAAATGATATTGTTATTATTCAGTATTTTCGCCAGCCAGAATGGCAGTTCAACTTCATCTCCCTGTTTCATCTGATTTTGAAAATGAACTTAATTAACAACCTATCCAATCCATAATATTGATCAACATGATTTCGTGAATCGTTTAACCTACGTCTCTACTTGTAGAGCTTTGATCTAAATGTCCAAGATTATATGCATCTGTTTCAAATTTCGATACTATTTTCTGTGATGTACAACACAATATTATGTTAGTTAAGTTTTAAACAATACACATCTCCTCCACCTTTTTCATGAAATCATCACATCTCATCTGATATTATCCAACATAAACTTACTTCTTCTTCAGCAAGTATTTTGTCTATATCAAAGTATTCGTTTGCCATTCTCAAAGGTCCTTTTTGTATATAATAAATATTGTAGTAATTAATCTGATGATCTTAGATAGGAAGCAGTTTAGTTCACTACTCACTTTGGTTATTCCTAAAAACCGATCAATTCAACTTGAGTGATCACTACTTAAGTTATATCTTGTTTACCAAAAAGATCAATTTCTTAGTAATATTGCTTAAGGAAAGTGAGGGTTACCGCCTTTTTTTTAAATTTTTTAAAAATTTGAATTAATATGGAGAGGAAACTGACAGAATACAAGATACCTTGTTGACTAATGTTAGCTTTAGTTCTTGGTGGATAAAAGATAATTAACAGATTAATAGAGTATCATGGCAACTTCATTGAGAGCTAATAAGAAACAGAATGCAAGTCAAGATGATTCAGAATCAAGCAGAAAGCATATCTTGCCAAATTTATATAGTACAATGCCAAGCCTAGATGTCTTGAACATGGCTCAGTTGGAGTCCATATGCTTATGTCGTCTATCATGTATGTGTTCGTTCTATGCTGACTTACTCTGTGCAGAGTGCTCATTGAGTTGATGACGCGAACTAACAACAATTGTACGTCGACAATAGTGTTACAAGCAATTTCAAAGCAAAGTTAGAGTTAACTCACGAACAGTGTAGCCAGCAGATTGGTTTGCTTCTGAAGGCTTTCTACGATCGCGATGACGAACTCTACCAAACTAAAGACGAAACCTCCCATTGTCTATTGAGACTGGCAATGGCTGACTCGATCGACAGAGAGTGGTTCATTCAACAGGAGCTTACACTTCTAAGATACAGACTGGAAAACATCACCATCAATCAGTTTCAACAGTTTATCGCCGAAAACGCTGGCTTCGGATGGTCTATTCTCACGGAGGAGGAATATTTAATGAATGCTAAAGATTTGTTTTATATCTTTGTAAGTGATGTTCAAGTACTTGGGAATGCAAGGCATGATACTAATTGGATGATGATCTTTGAAGGATTCGAAGCTATATAAAAGAGCACTGAGCGTTGAAAAAGATACAGCAGATAACGAGGATCCAGTATTGAGGATCGCAAAGTCGACATGCGACCATCGCGACTTTTTAAAGATGCCATGGGAGGAGGTGACACAGCTGGTTGCAAGAAAGAAAATGATTATGAGGCGTGGTGGACTAGCCTATGTTGCAAGGTCAGATTTGAACGAAGTCATTGTTGAGTGTTTTCCGTAAATATTTGATTTTCGCAATGGACAACATCATGAATGAGTCTGGCCGTTTGCGTCAAAACTACTCTTATATATTCGACTTTTTCAAGAGTCTGCCGAAGCAATCCAGTGTCATTACAGTCAGCCATGGAAAGATTACACCAGCAGAGATTGCACCAGTCTCTCGTCAGTCGTTCCCCATGTGTATGCGTGTGATGCACGACGGACGGCGAAGCAAGGAAAATTGAAATACGACGGTCGTCTACAGTTTAGCACATTCCTCAAAGCAATTGGACTTTGCTACGAAGATGCCATTGGCTACTGGAAATCTTCATTTGCCAAGCGTGTTTCTGGCACTGAGTTTGACAAGGAGTACGCATACATGGTGCGTCATACCTACGGTCTCGAGGGTAAAGGTATTTCATACTCGCCATCATCGTGCGCCAAGATCATCTCGAAGGTGCCAAAGAGTTCCGATGAGATTCACGGATGTCCATTCGTCTGGACCAAGGAGCGACTCCAACAACAGCTTTCTCAACTACGGAGTCGACGAATTTACCGTCGCTGAAATTCTAAATGCAGCTGAAATCTCACCAAACGTAAAGCAATACATATTGGATGAGTTTGTTCGATCTAATTTACTAATCAACTGTTCCGACCTCTCATTCGATATCACTAGTTGGCCTGTGGAAAACACTTTGACTTTATGCACAAAGGGAATATTTATAATATTACAGTTTAACCATCCCAATCAGTTTTATGATACATCAAGAGAGTATTACAAGAAGCTACAGGCTCTGGAAGAGGAGAAGAAAGCAGCAGCAGACCAACAAAAATCCAGTAATTAAACTACCAAACCCCATGTGGCTTGTTTTTAATGTAATGTAATCAAATCAAATCAATCGCAACACAACCATCAACTACATTCAAACTCAATTCAATACAATATAATATAACTAAGTTCAATTATAAAAATCTATTCTTGAACAACATTAATAATAATAATAATAAAGACGATATTATGTTGAATTTCAGTTCCGTCCTCGCATTGGGGTTTCCCTCGTTTTTTTAAAAAAATTGGTATTCAAATCTACTAATATTAATAATATTTGGGAATGTTCAAAAATTAATTTAAAATTATAAATTGAACATCTTAAAAGTCATCTTTTAAGTCTATTATTATATTTGTTATAGATTATTATAAAATCATTAGTTAGTTTAAAGATGAATTCAAATAAAAATAAATTAGCAGCTTCAAAAGATCTATCTTTGATGTCTGTAGGTGAGCTTGAAAAACTATTGCAGAGTAAGAATAGTTTGTTAAGTTCCGTTGGAGCAAATCTACCTGATGGTGGTGCAAAGATATTGAACAGTATAAAAGAGATAAAGGATTTGATAGAGAAGAAATTAAATAGTGCTAATAATGAGGAGAAGCTGGATACTGATCAACCGGTTGGAAATGCAACAACAACAACAACAAAAGAAAAGAAAGATAAATTAGTTGATCCCGAAATCTATGGTAAACCAAATAGTATGAATGAAGACGACAGATTGATATTCCAAATGAAAGCACTCTCTATGAAATCGAATAAAGATACAAATGCATCTACGAAAGCAACTACCAATAAATCACCACCTGCTCCAAACAAACCAATAAGACAAGCAAAGGAATTATCGTTAGAAGAATCAATTAAACTCTTTGACAATGTACAAACAAAGAAATCAGTAAGTTGATAACAAATACATATTATTATATATTGTAAAATAGGCATCATTTCATTAACTTATCAATTGCAGAGTTTGGATGTTATGGAAACAAGTGTACCTACAAGTACTACATTAATTAATAAAGAACACTATCCAGAAGATGCACTAAGTGAAACAGACAGCAGTACGAGTGAACAATGTGACTATGACAACGATAAGCATGATATTTACGATACATCCTATGATTATAGATTACACGACGAATGGGGACAATTTGTAGATGATGAAGAAAACTACTGTACCAATGGAAAAATATATGTAAACCTGTAAATAAAAGAAATGTAATTAAAAAAATGAGGACAATGGATTTGAAATAGATAATGTAAACGAGAATGAAAGGTTCTATTCATTTGGTTGGATTTGGAAATTTTATATACAAGATAATGAATGGCTTGGGATTTATTGAAAATGAATTCTATTCTATTGAATTTAGTTTTCAAAATTGTAGGAGTTGACTTGGGAGATACATGGGCAGACTTGATTTGGAGTCTTCATGAGACCAGATCCACCACCAGATCCACCACCGGATGAAACCACCGGATGAACCAGATGAACCGCTGCTACCAGATGAACCACTGCTTCCTGAACCGGAACCGGATGAACCACCAATGGAAATAGAGACTGGACCATGGAAACCACCGTGGATACCGTGGATACCACCATGGTGACCACCACCGTGACGACCGACCTTGTTTTCATCGACACACTCAGTGACCTTCAATGAGCATTGGCAAGTGTTTGAAAACGGCATCGCAGGCTGGACGAGTCTGGGCACCGACCAAAGTACATCTGTCGAAACAACTTGTTTATCATAGGCATTGATATGCTTGATGGTACCATCGTGGAATTGGCACTCACATTTTACCAGCCTGTTTAATGGCAGATACGGCTGACAAAGCAACCAACAAGAGAATTGCACTGAAAAAGATAACTTTCATTTTTAGAATATAAATAATAATAATTTTTACGTAATTAGATAGAACTAGTTCTCTGGTTATTTATCGAGAATCCTGGAGAGTAAGAGACAGACAACAGAGAGTAACAGAAAAATATTTTAGAAAATAATTTTTATAAATATTTTATTTAAATTAATTAATATAAAGTTGTTTGTCAATTATCATGTGGTCTTTTGGCAGAGGTAGGTCTGTTGGATACCATTAGTGATAACAACCACATCTGTCATGTGGGTTTTGTTTTACAAAAAAAACAACAATCAACAAAACTTTTGCCCTGGCAACGAAAATCTCAGGCATCTAAACACGTTTTGCCCATTAAAAAGCCACTGTTTTGCTAATCTTGGACAAAATATCAAAAAAATTCCCACCTGTACTTTGTCTTTGAAAACTGATCATCTCGTAATTCGTAGTATTATTATCTAAATAATTTTGTAACACATAAATTTATGTTAATTGATATGATTTTGTTCAACTTCATCTCACCATCATTGTTAGGGATAAAATAAATATCGGAATAATAATTCCGTACCAACTTGATAAAATCTGTGAAATTTCAAGCTACCAGGGTAACTTTGTAATTTACCAAATCTTTTTTTTGCTTTGGATTGGTGGTCTTTATATTTTTCTTAAATAAATGTACAATGGGTATTCGAAGTTTATTTACTGTGATTGGCAATATTTGTTTGTTGGTTATTTACTAGTTAACTTTCATCAGATGATGCTGTTGATTTATCTTCGTTTCTGGATACTCTTTGCCTTTTTGTGGTTTTCTTTTGTTCACTTGGTGTTGATGGTGCCGGCTTGCTGGTTCTTCCACGACGAGTTCCAGCTTTGGGTTTGGCTGTGCTAGATTGTGGTGAAGGAGATTCTTCGACTGGAGTTTTGACCTCGTCTAAATCGTCGTTGAGTGGTGTTGTTGGTGCAGAATCACGCTTGTTACCACGAGTTGGAGTAGTTACTGGGCAGACTTTCTGCCTCTGATGCTTGGGGAAGGTGTTGCTGAAGAACTTCTGCTGCTACGAAGTGGAGTTGTTCCTGTATTGTGTAATAGATTCTCTGTTGTCAGAATCATGTCCATCTCCTTGTCGGCGTATTTCTTCATCGAGACTGCATAGTTATAGATCTCAGAGTTTGGGGCGTTGTACTCCATCGCATTGCTAAAGATGAGCTGCAGATCGCTGTTAAACTCTGTGCTGTTGCTGTAGAGTCCATCGTCTAGGTTTTTCTTGAGGGTGGTAAGGTCCATTCGATGCTTGATAAATTCGTCGTAGTCAGGTGCTTCGTCATGTGTAATCGGGAATCTAAAGATGGATGCGTATCTATGGGAATTCAAAGCTTTCCACACCTTTTGCAATGAGTTCATGATAATTTTCGTGTTCTTTTCTTCTTCTTGTTGTGAGACTGTACGTTGTTTCTCCTCGCCATCCACAACACCGGGGGTGCTTGGTTGCACGGGTGTGACAGGCTGTTCTGTCTTCACCTTTGTAGTGGTGGTAGTAGTGGTGGTAGGAGGAGGTGACATTGGCTCTTCTACTCCACTGTTATTATGACCACTGTTTGTCGAGGGTGTTGATTGTTCCAAAGTGACTTCATCAGCACTTGTCAAAGATAATGATGACAATTTGCTATCATCCCTAGATTTCACCTCCTCTTGCATACAACTACAAACATTAGTAATGTTAGTCATTTGATTTCTTTAGATAATAACCTAAAGTATTAACTTACTTTATGTTAACCTCAAGATCACAAATACTTTTTCTTAACTCAAACAACCAACATCTCTTTAATAGTTGATTCTAATTCATTTAAAGTCACTATAAATAAATAAATAAGCAATGTAAGTACATAGGTGATTGATCGATTACAAAGTAACTTACTCAGTTGAGAAAATAGTTTTAAGTCTATGATAATATATTTCACATTGCTTTGTTTATTAATATAGTTCATTTAGTTATTTGTTAGTTTTATTTGTTAACTATAGTAGTGTAGGTATACTTACCTTTGGTGTAATAATGTTTTTAACTATAGATTGCAGATGAGTATCACTAATAAAGAATGTGATATCTCGTTCAACTGCTTGAGTTTGTTGATGAACTGCTTGTATATGATATCCCAGTTAATGTCTGTTTCGTTGATAGTAGTGCTCTCTTGATTGCCTGTAAACTTTATTGCATGTAATAGTAGCAAGCTAATCAATGATGTCGTTGTATATTTCTTGATATCGTCATTGGTAAAAGTAAACTCTGATTCCATTGTACTACTTTTAGTGCTAGATGCATTCTCTATGATATGACTAGCATTATCATCATTATTATCATTGCTTTCAACAGTGTTCTGTTCATTCTCATTGTCGTCTATCGATGTCATATCAACTACACTACTGCTACCAGAGGAAGAGGAAGAGGATGACGATGAAGATGGTGTCAACTCAACATTCTGATTCGAAGTAGTAGTAGGTTGTGCAATTGAGTTATCAGTATCAAACATGATAACGTCTTCTTCATCAGCGTCCTCTTCGTCTAGACGTTGTTGTTGATCCTTATCCTCCTTCATTTTGCTCATTTAGAACTTCTCTCAAAAATCAGGGAGTTGTGTTCATTATTTATTTCAAAATTCATTCCCCAACCCATCTGCATTTTAAAGGAGAGACGGCATGTGCACAATAAAATAAAAACTTCACACTTACCACATCCCCATTTGATAAAAAAAGTGCCGTCTTATGCACATGACTTAAGTCCCGCATTTTGTGCAACAAGCAGATGCTTTTTGATTTATACTTGTTACTTCCCTCAAGTGAGTGTAATGTATATTAAAAAAGATATGCGCATTTTGATGCAACAATGATCATATTATACTTCTATAAACTATAGAGTAATAAGAATGGATAAACAACTAGTAATAAATACATTTAATAATATTTTAATAAGAAGATTAATATTACATTATATTAAGGCTAAACATTATGTAATACCAAAATATGGTGGAAGAGATGTAGATGCCAATATTCTTATAGTTGGAAGCAGCTATTAGATGAACCTCTTCAACTAGCAAGCTATAATTATGTAGCAGAGTTTATATCATATTTTAGGAGTAATCAATCAGTGGAGCAGACATGATACTATCACTTATATTAGATGTGCTTGTCGAGCTGGCAGCTTGGAAATGTTTATCTTTCTGGTAGATCAGATCTCCGAGAATGTAAGCACTACAGTCGTCAACCAACTATTATTTCTGTCAGCTAAATATGGAAGAAAACAATTTATTCGATATCTTTTGGAGTCGAATAGGTTTGCAAGCTTCAATTGGGATTAATACAGTGCTTTTGCTATGGCCACGCATTCAGGGGATATCGAGTTGTTGAAATTTTTTGATAGTAAGTTGAGCAGCGTGAAATCAGGTGACAACGAAGAAGAGACTTGTTTCTTTGTTTTTGAAGAGGCTGCCAAAGCTGGAAACATAGAGATGATAAAGTGGCTGTTGGCCCACAGGCCACAGGATTTGATTTACTCTGATATGTTTCATTGGTGCCGTGAAAGGTAATCAATTAGAGGTGATCAAATACCTATTGGCAGAGCATAGTTATTTGCTTGATCGATCAAGCAACAAATATCTATGTAATTCAATTTCTCACAAAAGGATTGAAATATTCAAACTGTTGTTCCAACAGAATTGCTCCTATCCTCCTATTCTCATAAACCAAGTCATTCAAAAAGGCAACCTCGACCTAGTCATATGGTTACATTCCAATACTGACTTGAAAATCGATAAAGATTCTTCGAGAATTGCAGAAACGTACAAACACCATAAAATAGTAAAGTGGATCAAAGGTATCAATAACAGTCCTGGGAAGAATATAATTCATTGGCAACCTATGGTTGTAAACCACCATCCATGTTGTGGTTTAAAAAATAAAAATTACAACAACTGCAGTGCATTCGAAATTGTCATAAGACCTAGAAGAAGATATGGAGATACAAATTGGTGGTGATAGCTTGGCACTAGTTGAAGAACAAATTCATCCTTTTAGAAGAATAATACAATCAAAGTATTTAAGAACTATATTATTTAATTATGTAAAAACAAATAACTGTACTGTAAAGAGATACAATTGGGTCGAGTTGGGTTGCTCACCTGATCAGTTGCTTAGACATAATCACTTGAAGAGATATCAAGATATTTTCAATCGCATAATCTGGTGTCATACTGTGAACGATGGTGAGTGTACACTGTGGCTCGCTCAGTTCTATTCGCTCTATCAAAAGACTGTGCCATTGGCTTTGAGGTATTTCGATCTTGATACACTCTACCGGATGTTTCCTTTGAAAATTGAAGAGCACATTAGAGCACAATGCCAAAACCACTTGCCAACACTTGAGATGGTAGAGCTCATTCATCATCGAAATATCAGTGGTTTTGACTCTCATTTTTGGGAAGCAGTCCTCGATCAATCAGCAACATCGGGTGAATTCGATGTCTTCAAGTTTATTCATACCAACAGATCTGAACGGTGCACAACCAACGCTATGGATGAAGCTGCGTCGAAAGGACATCTAGACTTTGTCAAGTTCTTGCATTTCAACAGAACAGAAGGATGTACAACCAAAGCAATGGATGAAGCAGCATATTATGGCCATTTACAGATAATCGAGTTCTTGCATTTCAACAGAACCGAAGGGTGTACCACAAAAGCAATGGATAATGCAGCAGCGAATGGATATATTGATATTGTCAAGTTCCTACATTTCAACAGAACCGAAGGGTGCACAACAAACGCAATCGATAGTGCAACAGAAGAATTTGGAAATCTTGAAACTATTCAATTTCTTCATCAAAACAGAACAGAAGGATGTACAACAGATGCTATTGATAATGCATCTAGTTATGGAAATATAGATATTGTCAAATACCTACAACTAAACAGAACAGAAGGATTCACTTCAAAAGCAATTCATAATGCTGCTTCTATTGGCCGTTTCGACATTGTTTTGTTTTTGTTGAACAATAAGACTGATTTCTCTCTCACAAAAGTATTAGAGTATGCAATTGGTCGTGAGAATATTCAAACTCTCAAGTATCTTTATTCCAACAAATCGGATTATTGTATTGACAAGAGAGAAGCAATGATAATGGTTGCAGTCAAGTCCAAGAATATTCATCTTGAAATGTTCAAATTCCTTCATCAAATAAGTCCAGAAAGCTATCTGGATGATATATTCGAGTCTGTTCTTTCAAAAGGCAGCCAACCGATCATCATCTATACTCTATCACAATCTAAGAAATCCATACCAGATTCATTGTTTGATGAGGCAGCCAGAAAAGGTCTAATCGATTTGGTCAAATATTTACATTTGAACACTACCGCTCAGTTTTCAGAGAAAACAATTGATATGGCTGCATCAAGAAAACACACTGATATTGTCAAGTATCTTGTTGCCTGTCATTACAAAAAATACCCAAGTGGCCTTCCATTCGATAGTGTTGTGAAATTCATCATGCAATACAATACAGATTCTCTGAGAAATGAAGCCGTCATTACATCTTTTGTATGTGAAGATTTTAAACTATTTAAATATCTTCCTAGCAGATGGAGTGCTTTAAACCAAAATATATTATTACATTTTATGCAACAAGATCCTAATGCTATACAATGGATCGTTCAAAACACAAGCTATCAACTTCCATCAAATATATATAGCAATCAGATGGTAAAGCGCAACCTTGCTTTGATT
The DNA here is from genome assembly GCA_003667245.1 of Heterostelium multicystogenum. Classification (NCBI taxonomy): domain Eukaryota; phylum Evosea; class Eumycetozoa; order Acytosteliales; family Acytosteliaceae; genus Heterostelium; species Heterostelium multicystogenum. The sequence continues at coordinate 40,285 of RCNN01000123.1, read as the reverse complement.
CAGTGGATTCACCAGAACACATCACTTCCAGTAAGCAGCATTACACTTGATGATTATGCCAAATTTCCAGATTTGAAAACTTTCAAGTATATACATGAAAATGGAGGAACAGCCACACAATATATCATGAACAAGATGGCGAAGTTAGGAGAATTGGATATTGTCAAATTTCTACATTACAACAGAACAGAAGGATGTTCAACAAAGGCTATGGATAATGCTGCCACGTTTGGACATCTTGATGTGGTCACTTGGCTCAATGAAAATAGATCAGAAGGATGCACAGTCAAAGCTATGAATAACGCTATATTCTATGGGCACCTTGATGTTATCAAGTATTTGCACTACAACCGAACTGAAGGATACTCTCCTAACTACTTTGAATATGCAGTCAACAAAGGCGAATATGAAATTGTCAAGTTTCTTCATTTAAATAGATCTGAAGGATGCAGACCCGAATCTTTGGACCAAGCAATAATGCAAAATCAATTTAATATTGTGAAGTTATTATATAATGGATCAAATTTCTGTACAACAGCGTCTATGGACTTTGCTGCGAAACAACAGGACAGTTGGATGTTGTCATATGGCTCCACGAAAACAAAGCAGGTTGTACCATCAAAGCAATGGATGGCGCTATATGCAATGGACATATGGATATAGTGAAAATATTTGCATTACAATCGGACTGAAGGCTGCTCACCTGAATCTATGGACTATGTAGCAAAAGTTAGCAATTTGGAAATGTTAAAGTTTCTACATTTCAATAGAACTGAAGGATGTTCTGATGAATTCCATATTTCTATCCAAATAGCCATTATGAATCTTCTGCATCTTCGTTGTGATGGAGATTGTAAACACCATGTTGTGAAGTGCAATTATAGGTTTCAGAAGACATGCCACATGAATTTCCAAACTTTAATATTCCTCTTTGAAAATAGAACAGAATACCTACTAATGGATACCGATATCATCCAGTCTCTCCATAACTTACATCGTTTATTCAAGAAATAGAAAAATTGAAAATATAATATTATTAGTTATAATAACTTCGAGTTGATGATAGTCATTATTATGATCAATAAAACACTCTGCCAGAACTTACTATTGAACCAAACTTTATTTCTTGAATTTTTTGGACTCGTTGGAGACCTGAGATAGTCTACAGATTCATAGAAAATTGTAGATATTTGGGACAACACGATATTGCTCATTATCATAAATTTACTATTTCCAAAAGTCAATGAAAATACCAAGTATGGGCGAAGTAGAATCGAAAGATGACATGTTATCACTGTTTATTTGATTTTAATATTTGGGAAAACGAGATCCAAAATACTGAGACGTAGTGTACCTACTGAATGTATGTGATGAAAGCTCCCGTAGTTTGATACAGGTCTCTGCAAGTTTTATAATGCCAGAGTCACTGATATTGGCACATGATACTATAAATACTGAAGACAGTGTGTTGACATTGTTGGATGCGCATAATGCAATGATGGATGTATCTGTTATTTCTTGGCACAATTCAAAAGAAATCGATTGAAGGTAATGGATATCTTCCAGAATCTTTTTTGAATCCCGTATCGTTGAAATAAGAACTTTTGAAATCTAAAGACACCAATCTTGGAAATATATTGCCTAGATTGCTATAGTTAACGAGTGGAGCATTCAATGTGTTAAGGAAAGACTAGTAATGTTGGGTGAGGTTTGCTCTGAGCCTCAAGCTGTATTGATGCACAGTTGAGCTGAAGAGTCTCAAGTAATGGTGAGCCATGGATAAGGGCAGTCAGATGACTATCGTTAAACTTTGTACAATCCAGTACGAGAGTCGTAAGCTGAGAAAGCTGACTAAATAATGAACCAATATATTCAAACTTGCCAGATATATTTACAGATAGATTAAGACTCTTTAGACTCGACGACCAAACCTCTAGATCCTGGTGCATCATTTGTTTTCCAAAATAGTATTATTTAACGACAGTTTCAGGCTTCTTAAAGGATATTGCTTCAGCTTGGTTAACTCGTTATAAAATAATATGATTGAACATCTTTACATCAAGATTGGTTAATGATTTGCAATGACTCATCATGGTATCGACAAAAGTATGTTCATTTTGAGGATGATTGGAAAAATCAGAGTAGCAACCCAAATGTAGAGATACTTGTTGGTAGCTGTTTGATTTCGATTCCATACACAGAGTGAAGATTCAACATTTTTAAATTGGTCATTCGCAGAAGTGAATCAGATGGCATCTCTTCAAAGCGAATATTTCCAAGTGTGAGTGTCTCCACTGTTGGTCCGATAATGTGGAAAAGTGTGATAAGTGTCTGATTATCTATCTCATTTTCGCGAATAACCACTTCTTTGAGACTGGGACAACTTTTGTTGGTTGATAGTTTGGGATTTGGTTTTTTATATTTAACTGAAACCATAGTGAGATGCTTGAGTGCTGGACCAATACACTCGAATATATCGAGGAAATTCTGATCACTTGTGATAAATAGGTTCTCGAGTACCAACTTTGTGATTGCATTTTGGTGAACTAAAAGTGGGTGGCAAACCTCTGTTGTCCTTCTGTGGATCATCATGACGTCGACCGCAAACTTTAGTGATAATAAAAGCTGTCAATGAATTGCTCTCTTTGAACAGGCTCTCCAGCATTGTTTGGCTTAGGTTGGACAATGGATGTTTTTGAAGGCTATCGATAACTATTGGTGAAAGGGATGGAACATAAGGGAGGAATCGTACAAAGTTTGTAAAGTGTACACTTCCATAGCGGTTATTAAATGTGTCTGTAAGGATATCGTTAAGAATGCACGGGAAATAGGATAGTATTTTTTCCATAATGGGACCATAAGTAACTCCAAGATCATTTTGGATCTGATTTGGCATCTATTTTCATATACTACATTATGGATATTCAGCAGTGAGGATACACATTGAGACACTGTTATAGATCGAAGGATGACGACTACGAATATTTTATATGTATTATATAGATATTGTTCAACCAGTTGATCCTCAGTAGGAAGTGATTCCAGTAGTTTTATGAGTGTCAACAGCTGATGGACCGATATACAGAGGGATTCCAGCTGGTAGGGTATTGAATAATAAGGAGCATATAGTGACGCACTCTCATAAAGAATAGGGACAACAACTGATGAATCGAATTTCACTAGTCGCTGATAGATTAAGTTTGCGTTCTTAAACTCTGATTTAATGTTATAGATAGTTCCCAATGTCAAATTCGCGTTGGCTGTCTGCTGGAATCCAAGTGATGCCAATACATTCTTTTCTGCTCGCTGTATTAATAGTTTGTTTTCTATGACATTAGGCAGCCAATTGAGCTGATACCATTGGAGCTTATATTTCTCAATGTCCACCAATCCAAGCAAATGATATAGCGAAGCGTCTGTGGTAGAGGAGCGAGATGCTAGCTCCAACTTTTGTCGGCACGAATCCAAGAGACTGTTTTCTTCGCCAAACTTGCGACTGAATCTGTTGTAGTCAGGTATAGATGTGACTTTCCATATGAAACAGTATTGGCATAGATAAACTCAAGTGCCTTCATATAGAGTGATATTCCTTCGGATCTCGATATCATGTTGGAATGCTTGATAATTGGCTTCACCTCTTTGACGTCGGTATAGAGCATCATTGGGAGTGGATCGGTTTTTCACTTTGTAGTTCTTCAGTATCTTCTTGACACGTTTTCGAAACTCTGATGCCAGTCTTCAATTGGAATCGATGCATCACCTGGTAGATACAAATCGATTGCGACAAATCATATTTGGTGTCGAGCTCCCTCGTTGGTGAGCCCACACTGTCCGCCATATTTATCAAGCAACAACGTCTTGATGGTGATATTCCAAAATTCCTTTTCGCTCTCGAATCTGCCAATGTTAAACACCTTATTGAGAAACTTGATTACGATGTTGATGCACTTTTGCTCCGACCCAATAAAGTGCCCTGATAAATGCATGCGCTGCTCGTCTTTTTTTTCGCTCTTGAGCACACGCGCAATCATTTCGTTGAGTATATGCTTGCGAAGGTGCTTGTACTGAACGTCGATGAAGGAACGCAAGAGTCCAAGATGCCTGAGATTAATACCAAACTTATGTACCTCAACAGTGACATCGAGATTCTCAGAGTTGACAAGTCCGCCTTCAAATTGCTTTGCTTTCAACTCCAGCTCCTTTGCGGCCTGTTTGATGACCACATCATAGAGATATCTGGTTGCATCGACCACATCTTGATTATGTCTATCTTCATCTGGATTCTGTGCATTCCAATTTGAAAATGAGTCTGAATTCAAGGGCTTCTTGTAGGATCGTACCAACTCTGGTCGCAGTAGTTTATAGAAAATCTCTCTGTGTGGAGTGGCCTCACTTTACTTCCCATTAGTTGGCGAATCGTTATGTGCAGTAGTATAGCTTCAACTTACTTTAAGATATTGAAATGAGCTTGTGGTGGAAGCAATCTTGCAAAGTCTACTGCATAAATACTCGTTGTCTGGCGTAGCGTGTATCTCAAAAATCGCCGGGTCCATATATGAACTTTGGTTTCACTCCCGAGAGATGACCACGAAGGTTCATCGTCTTTGCCATTCTCGACATGATGCCACTGACTTCTTCGACATCATTACGTACAGTTTGTCCACCATCACAGCTTCCATAGATCAAAGTCGACTTGTTAATAGGCAACAATGAAATGGCAACCCTAGTTTTAAGATAATGCAAATTAGATGATTCAACTCTAAAGACTCTACAATCGCCATTTCAGAACCTACAATCTATAACCATAGTAATCCAATTATACACATTAGCGGTACATTGATTTTGTGTCCGAAATCATTGTCCAGCAGATTCTGGAAGAAATAAGACAGTCCACGTAGTTCATTTCCTGCTGCTTTAGAGGCGCCAACATCGGAGGGAACTTTCCCGCCATAGAGCCACGTTGATCCGAAGTTATTTTCTTCTTCTGCTCCGCTTTGTTTATCTTCGGGATTGTGTATGATGTTGCCAAAGTCGATGCGCTGGTCGTAAGCAAACTTGAATAGGATATTTTGGCAGACGTATTTCTGTCCACCTGCCACACCGCCAATGTCGATGGGTGGGATCGTCTTGCTGTCGTTTGGCATGAACATCTCTTTGATGATGATTCGGCCATAGGTTTCGGCGGCCTTGACAAAATCGACGGCCATAAACGTAAGCTTCTCATACTTGCTGCTCGTTGGAGGCATCTTAAGCAGATCTTGGAACTCTCTATTCCAATCTCTACCTGTGTCCTTAGTTCTTCTCGCAGTGGAGTATAGTCCGCTCTCTTGCCAATCTCTCTTTACTATCTCTTTTATAGTTTATTCTATCATCTTTATTCTCATCACCATTACTATTACTACTACTATAGTTATATTTATCATCGACATCGCCATAGCATGATGCAGAGTATGTTGATGTGATAAAATAGGATAGAGTATCGTCGACCATATAGCTTGAGCTTGTACTACTACTGCTGCTAAGATCATTACTACTACTTTCGCTTGACATAGGCATCATCGAGTATATAGTCTGCTGCTGTAGCTGCTGTTGATTACTATCGTTGTCTTCGTCATCTACTACCTCATAGTTATCATACATTGAACGACGAATCGAGATAGTAGTTCCAACTGGAGTTCTACTATTACTATTTATTATTATTACTATTACTACTATTACTACCAATATCTACTACATTATCATATAATGATTTACTTAATATATTTCTTTCTTTTTTTACTATTTACATTTGTTGTAGTTATCGTTGTTGTTGTCGTTGTAGTTGTTGTTGTATTTACATTATTAATATCATTACTAGTAGAACTTATACAAAATGAAAAATGGAGAGATGAAATTAGATTTATTAATACTATCATCTTGTTCTTCATCCATCTTAATCTAATTTACACATCCTTTGATTGATTAGATATATTAATATATCTATTTCTTCAGATATAAACTGATTATATTCAGTGGTGGTCATTGATTTTTCGTCAACTCCCACAATCTTGGGATGAAGTTGCTGTGAAAAACGAAAACAATCGGGTGGTGCCGGATATGAACTACAAGAGTGACTGTTCACTCAAATATTGATTTAATACATCCAATGACTCGATTGATGGTGTCTTAGACCTCGCCATTTTCTTGTGGTACTCTTTGATTAGTTGATTAGTAGCCTCAGTCTTTGGTGCATTGTTCAGCAGCCACTCTAATGTCTCGTAGCAATTCTTTGTAAATAACGAATCGATGTATTTCGAAATAATCTACCGATTGAATGCTGCACTCAGTTCGGTTGGCGAATAACCATTGTACCATGTCGGTGTCACCATTTTCTATTGCACTCATAAAAGCCTTCTTGGTGCATCCATAGGTGCTATTCTCGTGCAGCCACTTGACAATTTCGAGATTTTGATACTTTGCTGCGATATCCATTGAATCGCTAGATAGCCGAAAGTATCGACTGTTGCCACCAATCTCCACTGCCCCACAATCCTTCTTCCTCTCATACAGATGTTTTAATACAAAAAACTTGCCATATTGTATCAAGTTATTGATTATGTTTGGACTAACTCGCTCATCTGTGTTATCTTCAAACCACTCGAGTACGTCGAGGCATCCGTTGGTTGCGATCTCATCGATAACTCCAGGGGTAAAACCCTCAGTTCTATTCTCATGAATCCACTTTACCATTTCTAGATTGCCATTGGCTGCTGCAAAGTCCATTACATCTTTTTCCCATTTCTCCGTTCGATTCTCATGTAACCACTTGATAATCTCCATACCATTGAAATCAACTGCACTTATAACAGCTCCGTCAAAGCTCACCTCCGTTCGATTCTCATGGAACCACTTGAGGACCTCCAAATGCCCATTGCTGGCTGCTCCGCGCATCTCGGCGTGTTAAAAGTTTTCAGTTCGTGTCGATGTTATCCATTTGATTAGATCCAAGTTTGCCATACTCGGTTTGCTTGACATAGTAGATTTGGCATACATCTGAAATCAAGATTTTGAAGATGTTCCTTTAAAATATCGAAACACTCGCCCTTCGAAAAGAGTAAATTACAACTCATTAGACAACTCAAAACGGTGCCTGTGCTTATCCAAAAGGTACTTAAACACCTCGGTCTGATTTTGTGGCGTGCAGCACTAAATTAGCATATCTGAGAACTCCAATTTTATCGATGGAGTTCTCCATCAACCATTCGATCATATCTATACGTCCTACTACTCTGGCTGCTTCCTCGAATGCATTCACAGAGTATGGCTTCGGTGAAGAGGAGCCGTAGAAATTGTAGAGTTTGTCTTTGATGGCAAAGTATTTGACCACCTCGATGTCGCGGCTAGCAGGCGATCGATGAAAAGCAACCACTGAAATCCCAATCGATCGCAGGCAATCGTGCAAGCATGAACTCAACAATGTCGATTCTAACCATATAAAGCACATTGCATCAAAATGCCATTCATGATCTGACTGCTTGTTTCGTTTTTATATCTCTTCTTTCAAATTGATAGTAGTCGAATAGATATTGGAACATCTCGATAGATCCGCCTCTGACAGCATAGGTCGCGACATTGGGATTGTAGAGCTTTGTTCTCCTGTTACTTCGATCATTATGAAACGACTTTAGCTCCTCAAGATAGTTATTACCAGCAAGCAAATATGGACGCTTTACAAGCTCATTCCACTTGTAGCTTTTCATAGACAATCTCGTCAATATTTGATGTACATGATAAAATATCAATTTGTTTCAAAAACTACATTATTAAATACAGATATGAATTCCTTTTTATTCATTCTTCTTTTGTTATAAATACAAAAGTCTGAGCAGCTGACTTGAATATTTTAAAATCTAAATGATGAATGTCACTCACACACCACAAATCAAACATACTAAAGATGAAGTAATCATTAATCTCAAATTTCCTAAAAGTGTATTTACCAGTGATTCATTACGGTCTACTGTCACATCACCAACAACACTATCTTGCAGATTTGTATTATTTCATAAAAAAAACCAACTGGAATTAGGTGGAAGAAATTTCAAATTGGAAAGTTAAGTTCAAAGCTTAGGATTTGGGACTTAATGAAAAATGAATACAATATTTAAAATATTGGTAAAATGTAACAAAGAAGTTACAAGTTTAATGGTTAATGATTGAGGAAGTAACGAAAGTGTTCAAACCACATTCACCGTTACCTCTGGAGATGTAGATGTAACCTTGCTCACCCCATGAAGCACCCCAGGAGTTCTTGACGATCCAGTAGGCCTTGTTCTTGTGGAAAATGGTGTTCTCAGCAGAGTAACCAACAATCAAAATACCGTGATCCAAAGTGTGACCACATGGGACATCAAAGACACCACCCAGTAGAATTGCCATTCGACGGCATCGGCAGCGATGGCCAATGGACCGTTGGCAACCAAGTAGGCAGCCCATTTGAGTTTCGTTGGTGGAGACGTAGGTCCAGTTGGAGATCTTAGCACCAATGTTGGCAGCCTTGAATGAACAGGTACCATCAACACCTTGGTATGGGTATGAAGCCTCGGTGTTGATACCACCGTTTCTTGATGATGTAGTTGTAGGCGTTTGGTTGAAGACCACCGTTGCAACCTTGGTCACAGGACGTTGTCACCCAAATATTCCATACATTCGTGGTCACAGTCGACCAAGTTTTGTTCGGACAAACCAGTCAAAGTGTTACCAGCAAGGAACCATTGACCTTCGACGTTACCGGTGGTAGAGAAAGACCAGCATGAACCCGCATTGACCTTGGTTCTTGACGGCAGTGACGGCACCCTTGGTACGCCAGTCAAAGGCAGATGGGAGATCATCAACTGGGAATCTGGAGCAACTTGGGCATTGGCTGGACGGACAGCTTCAACGAGTTTCAAGTAGTAGGCACGGAATTCGGATTGTGAAAGATCAGCGAATTCGTTGACACCGAATCTGACTGAGGATTTTCTGGAGGCAGCATCTCTATTCTTTTCGTCGATGACCTTCAAGTTGCTCTTGAAGGTGGCGAAACGCTCAGCATATTCAGCAGAGGTGTATTGCTTGTTATAATTTGATTTGGAATTGACGGAATTGTGATTCCTCTGTTTACATTAGGTGCATTTATGTTAATAATTGCTCCTCATGGCCGGGCGCATGTCGATAAAAACTGATTTGGATGGATTGAACTTACCCAATGATAATTTCTTGGCAGCAGCCATAGAAACTAACAAAAGTACGGTTAATAAGATTACAGATCTCATTTTATATAGATAATATACAAATAAAGTTGTAAAGAATAAATATGAATTGAAGAAGAGGCTGTTTGGAAACAATTGGTTTTTAAAAGGTTGACACAGCTTGGCAGGTGAGTAGTAGCTCCTTAGCAGGAAAGTGAAGCAAAGCAAAGGAAAAGAAAAGAAAAGAAAGATTAGAAAATTCAAAAAAAAAAAATCAAAAATTATATATATCACCATAAAACCATTAATTGGTTTTATTCAAATATCTTATCCTATCATATCATGGGGTATTTCATGCAAGCACGGATGCATGGAAGTTGACAAAGAGAAGAGATAGACTGTTGAGTGTGGGGGTGTGTATTAAGTCTTAACCATTTGAAAATCAAACATCAATGACATGGAAGTTTTTTTTGTTTTTTTTTGTTTTTTGTATTTCATTTTGTGATGAATTGGGAGGGTAAAAATGTGGGAGTGTTATGTTCAAATGAGCAGTTTGTCTGATGTTATTGATTTTTTTTTCAATTGTGAGTTGGATTTTCCAAACCCAAAAGAAGCTCCTACTTCTACCTAATGTGACCCAAAACGGAAACTAGAAATTACAGTGAATGATGTTTTTTCAAGTCTGTGGAATTCGGTCAATTTAATGCAAGGAGGGGGTAGCTTTTTGAAGCCTCAATGCAGACTAAAACAATTCATATGAAAAAATCTAGATTAAACTTATTCGATTGAATTTTACAACTTTTCAGATATTATTCATTTCAATTGTTGATTTTCGAGGAGGTGGATTAGAACTGTAGGATATAAATGCGCATTAATAACACCTAACAAAAGAAATCTCTGTGGATACTTAAAGTAGGAACAAAGGAGCTCCGATTTTGATGAATACCAATGACTCATATCATTAAGCTTCGATTTGATTCATTTTTTGTACATTCCTAAAACCCCCACAATGGTTTTCGAGACTTCGGCATTATATTGGAATTCATGTAACAAGGCTTTATCCATTTGTACTTGGTTGTTGTTGTAATACATAGAAGAATAAGAAAGATAATTAGATTATTCCTGTAGAATCATAAATTAAAATTCTGTGATTGGAAAAAAACAGGAATGAAATGGAAATGAAAATGTATTTGAGATTGGATATTAAGTTAATATTATCAAAACAACAAAACAGAATTTATTACAACTTAGTATACATTCAAACCAAAACTTGATTATGAGATTGTATTAACATCCTATAATAAAATTATGTTACATTGGATAAACTAGGCTTGATTCACAATTGTGTTATTCCGAAGCAATTTCGATGACATCAGTACTCGTTTAGATCTTCATTCAAGTTTCAATTTCATTAAATCTAATAGCAGCTATAATAACATAATAATAATATGTGTTGGTTAAATTAGAAGAGATTGTTACTGTAATCTAATGTAGTTCTGGTTATCACACATGACAATTATATATTTCAATATGGATCAATTACTTGATGTGTAATTGGAACTCTGAGTGCAGTCGTGTCCAGTTAGGATGACTACACTCAAACAAACAATTAACAAACAAATAAATTAATTAATATGTGTTTGACATTCTTGGGAATAATGTTACACATGATTGAAAGATCAAAGCAGTTTTCAAAGTTTACTTTTGATTATTAAATATTTTAGAAATGACTCGTTTATTTGAAAGAGAGTCATGTGATTTTCGAACTAAATTATTATTTTTCATTTTTGGTATTAAATTTACTATTGGAGGGTGGTGTGTTGGAAGTTACAAGTTGCTACCTGACTTTAGGCACTCTCAATGAGTTAACTGATGAATATTAATTAATTATATGGTGTTGTGCAATCAATAAATTCCTTAACAACTAACAACCACTTATAAATATCACACTGTCAACTAACTAGTTGTCGTTTCTAATTTATTAGTTCTCTTGATTGTTTGTTTTTTGATTTTACCAAAAGATAAAGTTGATCTCATTCATTCACTCATAGACTAAAGAAAGAGATAAAGAGTGTGTTCTTAGTCAAAACAAAACATTCCTTTAAAGTTCAGTTTTATTGTTGTTTGCTGAACACCATTATTATTATTAATATTATATTTGCAAAATTATTGAAAAAATCTAATTTTTACTATTAATATTAAATTTTCATTTAGTATTGTCACACTGTTTTCTGAAAGATATTATTATTATTAGTATTAGTATTATTAAGTAGTAGTAGTTAAGTTGTTAGCTTGTTGCAGTAGTAGAGTAGTAAAGTAGAAACTAGTTTAGCACATTAGTATCGAATCGTACAGTAGCAGTGTAGTTGTATTATTAGATAGATAGATATATAGATAGATAGTATTTGTTAGAGAATGTCGTCTATTCGTGTGGTCTGTAGATTCAGACCTCAGAACAAGATCGAGTTGGCTCAAGGTGGTTGTTCTATTGTAGATGTTACTGATGATCAGACTGTTACAATTAAGGTAAATAGAGGATCAAAAAACAACATCTTCTATAGATGTTATGATTTGTTGATCATGATGATGGTTGTTAGATAGATCTATATGATCTATCTATAAGTGAGGATACAGAATCAGAATATTAACAGACTTTTAATAAAAGGGTAATGAATCGAACCATACATTCACATTCGATCGAATCTATACAGAGAAAAATTCACAGAAGGATGTATATGATGATGCTGCCAAACCAGTCATTGAGGATATTATGCAGGGTTACAATGGTACCATCTTTGTATATGGTCAAACCTCTTCCGGTAAAACCCATACTATGCAGGTATGTCAAAACAGATACTTTGACGATGATAATGATGAATGATGGTGAGATCAATAGTAGCTAATCGCTGTATCGTGTGTCGATTTACTTTAGGGTCCGTCGATTGATGATCCAGAGCTAAAAGGTGTTATCCCTAGAATGATTAATACAGTATTTGATTGTATCACTAAGGCCGATGAGAATATAGAGTTCATTGTCAAAGCATCTTATATTGAAATCTACATGGAGAGAATTCGTGATTTGCTCGATGTAAGAAAAGACAACTTAAAGGTGCGTGAGGAGAAGGGAAAAGGTGTATGGGTCGAGGGTACAACTGAAGTTTACATTTACAGAGAAGATGATATTCTTGAAGTCATGCGAACAGGTCAGGCAAACAGAGCTATTGCAGAGACAAGTAAGTTATGTTTTGATTGAACAACGTCTATTGCCATCAACACGAATCTCTGAATAGCTGCTAATATATCGACGATTACTCTTGATTGATTATAGAGATGAATGCAGAGTCGTCTAGATCACACAGTATTTTCATTCTGTCGATCCAGCAAAAGAATTTAAAGGAAGGATCAAACAAGAGTGGAAAGTTGTATTTGGTCGATTTGGCAGGTTCTGAAAAGATTTCCAAGACCGGTGCACAAGGTCTGACACTCGACGAAGCCAAGATGATCAACAAATCTTTGTCGTCGCTTGGAAATGTCATCAATGCACTTACCGATGGTAAATCTACACATATTCCATACAGAGATTCAAAGTTGACGAGAGTGCTGCAAGAATCACTTGGTGGTAACTCTCGAACTACGTTGATTATCAATTGTTCACCAAGTAGCTACAACGAAACAGAAACAGTCTCAACACTACGTTTTGGTAATCGTGCCAAGTCAATCAAGAACAAAGCAAAGATCAACCAGGAACGTTCCGCTGCCGAACTCAAAGATTCTACTCTCTAAAGCAGAAAAGGAAATCGAAAGTCTCAAAGGATATATTAAAGAGTTGGAAACTGTTTCAGGTGTACCACATTCAAGTAAGATACATAGACGCATTTTTATCTGTGGCGATTGATTGTTCACATGCTAACTAAATGAATGCAAAATTATAGAAATTGGTAACAACTTGGAAAGTGATCAGAAATCAGGTGATTCACAGGCATTGAAGGAAAAGTGTATTCAGTTGGAGAAGTTACTCTTCCAAAGAGAGGAAGAAAAGAAAGAGCTATCAGAACAACTCGATAATGTTACAATTCAATTACAGGATAAAGAACAAGAGTTGGAGACTCAAGTCCATCAGGTCACTTCTTTGAAGGATGAAATAAGTAAATACATTTCACTATCTAATGTAAGTTGATCAAGGTCGTTGTTGTTATTCTATATAAAGCACTGATATATTGATGGATTGTTTATCTATCTATTTAGGAAAATGAAATTCTTAGTGCACAGTTAACAGAGATTAAGTTATTGTTGGAAAAGAAGAATTACGAGTCAGTTGAGCAATCTTTGGTTATTGAAGAATTGAATGCAGAGAATGCATCGATAAAAACACAGCTACAAGAAAAGATAGAGTCATCAAAGGCAAGTGGATTGGGAGAACATTATACACCCTCGCCACCCATACGTTCTATTGGAGAGGGTTCGGTTAGTGTCGTCGAGAAGCACAATGATGAATGGGCAGAAAAAGAAGAGCAGCTTAAATTGTTGCAGAAAACACCATCTAAGTCGAAGCAACCAAGTAAATCTTCACCAGGTGTGTTGCCACTATCCAGCCTATCTATTTCCAGTTCCCTTAGCACTGAGCTTACCGAAGAGAATCAATTATTAAAGCAAAAAGTCGAAGAGTTACAAGCACAGATTGAGTTGCTCAACAAACAAGCAGAATCATCGATTGTTGACGCAACCGCAATGTCATCATCGATGTTGCAGGAGGTCAACCTTTCAGATGGTGATCAAGCTGGAAATCCAGTCATTTCATTAACAGATGCAACTGAATCGAAAGACAATAATTCATCGTTGGACGAGATTCCATCAGAGATGATGTTCCAAGCTGAGCAATTGAGGAAATTGCTCAATGAGAATAGCGAATATAAATCATCTTTGGAGAACCTCAAGAATGAGAACAAACGATTGAATGCTAAGATGAACAACATTGAAAAAGAGATGAGACAATGCATGGAAGAGGAGCTCAATATGCTAAGAGAACAAACCAACCAAAAGCTCTCAGAATTTGGTGCACTCAAAGAATCATTGCTTCGTGATCTTGAAAATAGATGCCAAAAGGTTATCGATCTCGAGTTGGTTCTCGATGAATTCCAAGACAGAAATGCAACTTTAACAGAGCGTCTCAAGCGTACCTCAAAGATGAATGGAGAACAAGAGAACTCAATGGTTCAGTTGAAGTTGGATGAAATGACATCACTCAAGCATCAACTTTCAATTGAAAACAACAAGTTGAAATTAGAGACTCAACGTTCTAACAAACAACTTACATTGAGAAATGAGCATATTCTTAGACTTGAAGATACATTGAAAGAGTCTCAGGAAAGATTTTATAAATTGGCACTTAAGTAAGTTTATAGCAACAAAGTACAAAGAACACTATCTAACTAACGTAAAATCTTTACCAACAATAGTCATGAGTCATTGACTAATGAGTTGAATAAATATAAATCGATGGAAGCCGAAAAGAAGAATACATTGGCACCCTCAGATGGTGCTAGAATTGTTAGACCTCTAAGAGGTGGTGGTGGAGCCACTGGTGCTCCATCAACTCCTCTAAAGAGCACAGTTTTATCATCGAATCTCTATGCCAACACCAACAAGAGTTCCAAAGAAATCCCATCTCCACTTGCTATTTCACAACAACAACAAGCTCTCGGAAGTGCTTCACCCAATGGTGCTTCATCTAATCCAAAACTAACCGCTGAAAAGAGTAGCTCCTCACTTTGGGATATCTTTAGAAAAAAACAAACTTCACCACTACAGAGCAGTAGTAATAGCAATCCAAATACTCAACCATCTACACCCGGTAATCAATCTCCAAATGGTGTACCACCATCACTCTCACCAATACCACTATCTCTTAATAACTCATATACCCCTGCCGTACCAACTTCACCATCGCCATCACCATCTATCACAAGTCCCCAACAACAATCACCACCAGCCACTCCATCAACTACTTCAACACCACCTCCATCAAATAGCTAAGATATATACCATCCGACACAACTACAATAATAATAATTTAATGGCAAAATTTATGAATATATTAATAATGAATACAACAACTCAATGAAATTTATTAAATCACGATGATCATTTTCAACCTTAATCAACTCTTATTCTGATTCCGGAATCTCAGTAGACCAAGCTAGCATTTAAAACAATTATTTGTTTTTTATTTATTTATTTAAAAATAACATACAACATATTCTATTCTATTTACATTTTAATACAATGGTCCTTATAATATTAAATTATTACCTATTGTTAATATTATTCGTGTAATTTCATATTCATTGCAGTGAATGAAGATGGTGTATTGGGAGAACACATCATGGAATCAACTTTTTGAGTCTGGAAAAATGAATGTTAGTTAAATATTATTAGGGATTGATAGTTTCTTTGTGTTATGTACTTACATTGGCTACAGTATTGGGTCTTGCCCAAATACATATCTTTTTGTTGGATGCTGTTATAATCCATTCTTTGGAAAGTGTAATATCTGTAACTGGATCTGTATGGACACGGTGTGAAAACTATTGGATGAAGAAGTGATGCTTGTAATCTTGAGACTGGTGTTATGATTAATGAATTTGATGTCGAAGTGGGTTGTATTTGACTGGAACTTAAAAGGTGTGCTTCTGTCGGTTGCATTTTCATCTTGATTTTCTGTTACTTTTGCTACGAATCCTCTTGGCTTCTTCAGAGAATCCTTTGTAAAGTCCCAGAGAAGTAGTCTAGTATCTTCTCCACCAGTGACTATTCTGTAGTTAAAAGATGATGGCTCTGATGGTGTGACTGGTTGAAGGGTTGGTGAATCGGTTTGTGATTTCAAAAACGACAGATTCATCCTCGGGAATAACAAAAGGATCAAATTTGACACTGCTGACCCAAGATTGATGTCCGATTCCACGAGCAATTAAGCATTTCTCCTCGAATGACCAAACACTGAGAAAATCGTCTTCACCACCACTTGCAAGGTATTGGCCGTCAGGAGACCAATCGACACAGAGGAATCCACCAAAATAACTCTTGAACTGTACAATTATTTCGCCTGTTCCAAAGTTTAAAACTGACAGCAGCCCATCGAGTGCTGAGACTGCAAGATATTTGCCATTGGGCGAGAATGCCATTGATGAAACTGACTTGTTAGAAATGTGAAGCTCAATCAATGGATTCAAATTGTTTCTGTGCCCAATATCGTTGTTTGCCGCTACACCAGGTGTAATTTCAGCTTTTGTAATATCAAAAACGAGCAGCAATCCACATGCAAAGCTTGCGATAAACTGGGTGGCAGAGTTTGGTAGCCATTCTAGAGAAGTAACAGTTGAGGACACTAGACGACCATTTCTATTGAAGATCAATGGGTTTTCTGTATGATCAATATAGAAGATTTCGCCAGACTCCGTTCCAATCACTAGATTGAGCTTGTTGGTCGAACTTCGATATTTGTTGAATTTCAAACAAGTTGGGACACGCTCCACCGGCAAAGCAGTCTTCTCATCATACTCTGCTTTGTCTATATTGGTAAAGTGGTAGAGGAAATAGGTTCCACCAACAACAGCGCTGAGGTAGACCTTCTCTTCATTGGTATGTTTGCTTTGTATGATGTTCTTTTGGCCACCTGGCACACTGCCACTTCCACCGCCACTGCTTTTTGCTGTGGTCTGCTGTCCTTTTGCATTTGTATTACTATTATTACTATTATTATTGTTGTTGTTGTTGTTGATGCTGTGGCATAGAGATAGTTTGATAAATGATCGGGCAATACGCTTTGAGTATTTGTGAGATTGCGGTGTGATCTCTTTGATCAGTTTGTAGTGACCTTCAGGGGTCTTGAATGATGGTCTGATCGGTTTGGTAGCATTGATCACAGAGATGTTGCCGATGCTTCCGATGCTCCCCATGCTCCCACTGCCACCATAGTAGCCACCACTCATACCACTATTGTAGTAGCTGCTCGATCCACCCATGCCACCTGTATTGTTACTGTAGACACTTCCAGACGATCCGCCATTGACACCACTCCCACCTCCAAAACTACTACTACTATTCATAATGTTGTCTCTCTATGATTAACTAATATTACGTAAGCAAATAGGTTGTTTTTTACTTCTTAATTTCAAATAATGCAAAAAACCACAAAACTAATTAGTTCACTTTTATTAATATTAATAATAACAATAACAAGTATTTAATAATTAAATAATTTGGTGAAAACAAAAAAAAAAACATAAATGTATTGCAATAGAACTACTTCACAACAGAATAATAATTGAATTCATGAGTAGTAGTAGTAGTTCAGTATTTAAATACTTGGTTGTTGGTTATCTTTAAAGTTATAACTTTTGGGCTAACCGTTAAATTTAATAAGTTAAGTTTGATATATTGAGTTTTATTAATCTTAATCTATATCTATATCTACAAATAATTGTATTTATTGAATATTTTAACTATCAATATTTAGATCATATGATAATCATATATCCACTATATATATATATGCTATAGTCAAATAAGAATAAATATTTGTATATATATTGATCTATAGATTTATATGTAATTTGAAACAAACTGGGATGAATATTAAGTGATAGTTATAACTTCATTTCAATGCCACATTTCATAGGCATGAAATGTAATATTAACTTTTTTTAAAACTTCTGAAAACAATTCCAAATCAAGTCAAAATTTACTGTGGACCAACCAGTTGCTCTACCTCATCCACAATCAGCGGTTAGCAAAAATTAAAAATAAAAAAAACTATTTAATTTTTGGTCTTTGAAAAAATCTGGTTAGATAAAAGACCAACTAAACTAACTACTCAAGAATAATATATATTATTAATAATCAACAACAACAACAGTTGAATCACCACAACCCAACATCGTAGTTGTAGTAGTAGTAATTTTGTACAATTACATACTTTATATTGGTTTAGTTGTCGATAATTTATATATATACAATATTATTATTATTAAGTAGAATAGTAATAATAATAATAGATTATATAAAAGTATGAGAAGATATAGTAATTCATCGAGATTTAGTGTATCTCGTAATAAGATTACTATTTTGATTGGAGTTGTATTGTTCCTATATTTGACTTCATTTTGGAACTTTTCAAAGTCAAACGATGTAAACACTTCCGACAACACACCAGTCAGAAAAAATGATACTCCTCATAACGATCATGCTCATGGAAAAACCCATAATAATGAACAACCAACCAAGCCAGCACAGACAAACCCGCCAACAGAGCATCCATCTCACTCAAAAGTACCTGTTCCATCAATGATTTAAATAGCGAGAGCGAAGAAGGCGGTGCAGACAATACAAACAACTACAACAACCAAAATAGAGATAACAATGAAAAGAGCGAGGAACAAAACACCTTTATCCCAGTCGATGACAGCTCAATTGAAACCACTCCACCAAAGAAAACCATTAACGAAGACTTTGATGTCGCCATCATTGCACTCGGATACACCTTGCACTCTGACGGTATGCCATCAAAGATCCTCAAGGATCGTGTTTCAACTGCAGTCGACACCTATGTACAGTTGGTAAACAACGGATTTAACCCATTGCTCATTTTCTCTGGTAAGGGTAAGACCGGCGACGGTGAACTCGATGAGTACGAATATAAATCAGAGGCCGCTGCAATGAAGGATCTTGCATTGTCACTCGATGAGAAGGTTGTCGAAGCAAGTATCTTCTTGGACTTGACCTCCACCAACACCGCAGAGAATGCTCTCAACACACTTGGACGTCTCGAAACTGATAGAATTTCCCGTATCTATGTTGTTACTTCTGACTTCCACATGCTTCGTGCACAATACACCTTCCAGACTGTAATGCCACCACAAATTGAAGTCAACTTTGTCTCTGCTCCAACCAGCGAGAAGGTACAACAACTAAATGCCAAGCAAGAGCGTATTTTGATGGAGTCCAGTCAGAAGGATCTTGAGAAGCTTGGAATCCTCACTGCTACCAGCACTGAATCTGGTTACCATCCATTGAGAAATCTCCCAAGATGGAGAATGATCGAGCGTGAAATCGAACAAGATATCAAGAATCAAAGAAAAATCCCTGATGATGCTAAGGCAGTTGACTATGGATCAAATCATGGATATTTCTCTACCCACTTAGCACAAAAGTTGCCAACAACTCTTGTTATGTCACTCGAAGGTGAAGCCATCAAAGAATACTCTCAAGCATTGGAATCTCACGAAGCGAAAATTAAGGAGCTAGACATTAAGAACAACTACCTCTGCAAAACAACAATCAAATCATCGATGTTCAAGGAGTTGGTAACAAAGAAACACATGTTTGAGTATCAACTTTGTTTGAGTGTTTTCCATTGGTTCGGTATGAAGACACGTGAACAATTCGAAGAGGTACTCTACAACCATCTTATGAATGGAAAGACTACTTTTATCGAACTTCCAGAGGCTATCCACTACACAGATTACGCCCAACATGCTGCCAAGGACATCAACGTCTGGTACGCAGGCAGATCCGAAGATCAAATCCTCCAAGACATCAGAAAGCGTTATGAGTTACAGATGACATGGAAGACACTAGGTGCATTGCTTCACGACAACAAGACCGTAAGAAAGGTTATCAGAATTGACGTAAGACATCCAGACCGTTCATCGCTTGAAGTAGGTGAATTAGAGAAAATCTACAATTGCTCACCCAACAGTATAAAAGCACAATAATAATAATTATAATGCTTGTTTTTTTAAATTTATAATATAAAGAATAATAATAATAATATACAGAATGCAGGCAAGCAATGATCTTGATGCCTTTTATTATACTACAGTCCTATTATTATTATAGGCCTTTGATTGATATAGGTGATTGAAGACATAGGATTGATTCATTAGCGTTGTAATGATTTTCATCATTACTTATATCCATATCCTTACATTCATCTTCTTCCAACATGCTATTACATTTAAATACGATTCTGTTCTTTTGTATTTCCAATAGATCTTCTAACGGTTTAGTTGGGTCAAAGTTAAATATGATTATCTTGGTAGATTTCTTAAACGATATTGATATTGTATTTTGTTTAGGTATAAATCTATATTGTTGTTGTTGTTCTACTTCTTTTGTTTTAATATCATCTATATTTGTTGTTGTAGGTTGTTCATCATAACTACAACTGCACTTATTGAAAATCATTGTATACATCTTTGTGATAGATAATGGATCTATAAAACTATTTGGTTGTGCTACAACTAGAGTTCTAAATATATCTCTCATCCTTGACATATGAGCTGCTTCATCATTTGTATCATGCCAAATTCTTGTTACTTCTGGGAACCTAATAAGGTAGATTTCTTTAGGAGATACTGTAGAGCTACCAAATATCAATGCAACTGTTGTTATCCCTCTATTTGTTGAGGATAAAGATGATGATGATGATGATGATGCTATATATTCATTTTTAATTGACTCAAACAGGCTGTTACATTGATTGATAAACTTTTCTGATCTTAACGATAACCTATCTGATATATATGATCTTTGTTGTTGTTTTTGTTGTTGTTGTTGTAATAATAATAAATTATTAAAAGGACTAATAATATTTAGGATAATAACAGCAAAGCATTAGTAATTGTTTATCTTTAGATTGTTCATTTAGATATATTACGATTTAATTTGATTTCTAATATACAATAGATATTTGATAATTTCAATAATTATAGTCGGATGTTGATTGTATGTGATGGGCACGTCAATTTCAATGGTTTCAACATTCATGATCGTTGCGTTGCTTTTAACATCATCTTTTCTGCAATGCTAAAAATAAGTAACCTTTAATTCTATTGGAATTCGCAAAAGTCATGTGCATTTCAAAGGAGAGATAAACTAATCAGTTTTTACAATACCACTATGTGCACATGCACATCTCAACACCACTTAGTAAAAAACAAATTCACAAAAAAACAAAGTGCCGTCTTATGCACATGACTTATCAATGTTTTAAGTAATTATTTTTCTATGAATAATTCCAAAACTAAATCAAGAACAAGACATCATGGTTTTGTGTTTTTATCACAACATTTCTTTAGATTTTGTTAAATATATTGGAATTAAATAGTATTTGTTATATGATTTCTACCAAATAGTATAACAATGTGATTCTTGAATAATATAATAATAATATAAATGAATGAAATAAATAATCGACAGTTGCAAAGTGCTAATTCTTTTATTCAGATTATCGAATCATTTTGGAGATCTTTGATACCATCAAATCTTACTAAACAGACATCATCATCATCAACTACACTTGAACAGTCAGTAAAATCATTGGGTAGCAGCAACTCTAGCAATCAATTTATATTCACCACTCATCGAGATAAAGGTGCAACTCTCATTAATCTTTTAAACAATGAAATCGAACATTTAAAATTAGACTATGACTTCTACTGTACTTTACAGTCAATGGTAGCAATTGGCGAATATATCTATGTATTTGGTGGCTATTTCAATCGAAGCAAATGGATTCGATTCTCAATCAAATCGAAATCGATTGATCACATCGGTGAAATGGAAGGAATCGATCCTGATTATCATATATCAGTTTGTTATGATGGTCAAGATCATATCTATTTGGTGAATGGCGCAAGCACTCATCGAATTGATCGATTCAACATCGAGACAATGAAGTTTGAACGAATTTGCAACTTACCAGAGCACTTTAATGTCCAATCATCATCAATGATCTTCAATGGTTCATTATATTCAATGTCATCGAATAAAGAATCAATGATAGTATTTCCTTGACAGATAAAACCATTTCAGTAGAAGAGCTAACTGTCAAGATATTCACAGCATGTCATGATAACAATGGTCATTTCTTTATTCATTCAAAAGAAGAGAATAAGTTCATCAAATACAATATTTTGACCAAACAAACAACCAAGCTCAATCCAATATCCGGAAAAGATGGATTTGTATTTCTTACTTACCACCACGGAGGCTATGTTTATTCATTTGGAGGGGCTGACAATTACAATTTTGAATATTCCATTCAAGATGATGAATCCCAACAGTTATTAAAAAAATGATTCTTTTTCTCGTTCCTGGTGCGGAACAATAATAAAATAAGAATATATGTCAGCTTTTGATTGCATTGAAGTATCCCCTAAAATATTCAAGAAAGAGATTATACAAATCTATTATGAATTTTTATTGTTTTCTTTGATTGGTCATTTTAATATTAATCTATTTTTTAATAAACAATCGATGCACAATAATCTCTGTAATATGGATCAAACAAAAAAAGGAATGATTCTGATTGATCATTTTCAATTGAATATTTGTAATTACGATATTCTTTGCCACCAAATGAATAAATATAACTCTCTGTTGCTGATACTCGATGGTAAATTGGAAATAAAAAGTCCATCTGTGTCAAATATCATATGGAGGTTGGTTGTTTGTTTGGTCAAGACATTGTATTTAATGAAACATTTATATCCTGTTGTTAAATATTTAAGATCTGGTGAAAGAATGAAGAAATGACCATTGTTGTCATGACATGCTGTGCATGGTCTGAAATCCAATTGAAGATCTGAAATGGTTTTTTTTTGTCAAGTCAAATTTAAATAGAATATTCTTATCACATGACAATGAATATAATATTCCATTGAAGATCATTGTTGATACTTGTGTGCCATAATGCTTTGGTAATTTTAGATATCTTTCAAATTTCATTGTTTTGATGTTGAATCGATCAATTCGATGTGTATTAGAACCATTAACCAAATAGATATGATCTTGACCATCATAACAAACTGATATATGAAAATCAGCATCAATTCCTTCCATAATACCAATATGTTCAATTGATTTCGATTTGATTGAGAATCGTATCCATTTGTTTCGATTACCCCAACCACCAAATACATAGATATGTTCACCAGCTCTGATAATTGATTGGAATGTACCATAGAAATCATAATCTATTTGTATAAATTCAAATGATTTTTTGTTTGAAAAATTGATGAGTGTTGCTCCTTTTTCTTTGTGTGTTGTTAAGAAATTTTGTTGATTTGTTTGAATCATCATCTTCGTTGTTTGTTGTCTTTGATTTAATTGATAATTGTATTGATTGTTTGATAATTGACTGCATTGATTCGGAATCGAATGGTTTGGTTGCCAATGAATATGAATGTTGTTTGATATCATCGATTGGTTTGTGATTGAATGATTGATTGTATTGATTCAATAGATACAGAATGATTGATCGATGATCATTGTCGAATTGCTTGATCAGTTGATTGGTATCATATGGTTGATTGTATCGATCATTGAATAATGTTTGTTTGTGGTTTGAGATGAACGATGACAAAGAAGAGCATGATTCTATTGATGATATCAATGTTGTTGTCATGTATTTATCTGTGGTATCATTATTTGTTGTGCTGTCATATTGATTATCATCTGTTGTATTATCATTATTATTGCTGTTGTTATTGTTATTCAAATGATTATTGATACTGATGATATTGATGAGATGTTTTAATTGATTGATGTTGTTCTCGATTCGATCAGTCAATGATTGTTTATTCTGAGCCAACCTATTCTTTAATCTCTGTTCTTCAATGATGAGATATTGATGATATTTTTTCAAAGTGTTGTGATATCTCATTCTCTGTTGTTGTGATTGATTGTATCTCTGAAGAGCATGATTTTAATGAAACTCCACAATGATGACAGTGTTTGCTTGATATTCGATCTAGAAGTATGATCGTGATCAAGATTTATTCCATCTTTGTTGTTGCTATTTGTTAATGGTTGATTGATATGGTCATCAATGATATTGTTGTCATTTAATTGTTCAACGATATCATCGATATGATAACAATATATAGCATGATCATTATGATCAATATTGTGAGTGATGATACATCTCGAACACATTAATCGATTACACTTATGACAAATCAACTTTAGTGATTTATTGTGTTGTTGACATTGTAAAGTGCTCATCTTTTGATCAGCAGATATGCTTTATCTTATTGATCTACACAATGTTTGTTGATAGATAG
The DNA here is from genome assembly GCA_003667245.1 of Heterostelium multicystogenum. Taxonomy (NCBI): domain Eukaryota; phylum Evosea; class Eumycetozoa; order Acytosteliales; family Acytosteliaceae; genus Heterostelium; species Heterostelium multicystogenum. The sequence continues at coordinate 15,951 of RCNN01000123.1, read as the reverse complement.
AACACGAGTCAGTTGCAGTGCCATGATTTTATTAGTTTTTTTATTTTGTCGTCAAAATAATAATATTAGTTAATGTAGTTGCATGAGCTACCGGTATATGGTGAGAAGCATTCACATGATTGTACGACACCATCGGTGCTAATTGTTGCAATACCATTGTAACAGTATCCTGTTACTCCATAGGCCATTGGCTAATAGGAAGAGTTTAATAAATTAGTAGTTGTTATTATTATTAAAAACTAGTGTAAGATTAAAATACTTACATATGCATGGTTTTGTTCAAGAACGATTGGAACTGAATAGATATCGTTCGAAACGAATGTATCCTGGGTTATATTGACGACATTTACATTTGAGAATGAATTGGTGTTGAATGTATCGCTAGAAGGATCATTCTGGTCGATATTGTAAAAGAATTTACCACCGACGAAATAGGTTGGGTATCCGGTATTCAAGTAGATTGCACCTGCGTTTTTAGTAGCTATTGAGGTGTTTAGTAATTCGACAGTAAAATACATTTACTGATTCGTTATTGGCTTACCAGTGTTTTAGATAGAACTTGGATCCACTTAAATAAAGTGATGGTGAGCTAGTGGTATACTATGAATAATAAAGTTAGAAATAGAGTCTCAAGGAGGTTTGAAAGATATATACTTACAATTGCACCACCCCATTGGGCTTTGTTGTCAAAGAAGGTAGTATTTTGGATGATGGTAGATTGTACATTGAAAAGATATACTGCACCACCTTGGTAGGCAGAGTTTTCCATTAAAGCTGGATTCAATAGATTGGAACGAATTGTATGCGGTAATGGCTCCTCCATATAGTTCAGCATTATTCGAAGTAAAAATTGGCGGTATTAAGGCTTAATGAATTGGTTGTATAAATAGCACCAGTATTATGAGCGGTGTTATTAGAAAACTCACAATAAGAAATATCCAATGTAGTTGCATAGATAGCACCTGCAGTACCAGAATCTGAGATGGTGTTGCCCATGAAATAGCTACCAAAAATTATACCATGTGATCCGCCAAAGTAGATACTTCCACCTTTGCTTAAATATCCCGTTCCTGTGTTCCAGGTAAAACTACTGTTGTAAATGGTTAAGTATTGACTTGCGTAAATGGCTCCACCATCCAAATTAGCAACATTGGATGTAATTGTACAGTTAATGATGCTTAGGATAGAACCAGCAATGGCACCTCCATTCTGGATTGCAGTATTGGCATAGATTGAAGAGTTGATAAAATTAGCATTTGGAGTTGATTCACTCAAGGCAATTGCACCACCATTCAAGTAGGAAACGCAATTAAAAACCGATGAGTTGGCTACGGTCAAAAGTAAAACCATCGACGTAGATACATCCTCCGTTTAAATAGGCACCACCTCCAGAGATAGACATGTTGATTAAATCAATTTTTGGCGAACCAGAGAATCCAGAGTATGAAACAGAGACTAGACCTCCATTCGAAACACCTCCGAATCCAGCACCAACCAAAGAAAATCCATTTAATACAATATTAGTATATGATTTTAAATCAATATCTAGAAATGGACCCTATGGATAAAAGTAAATTAGCATAATTTTACCAACTTTGATTAATTTGTGAAACATACACTGCATTTAAAAACAGTATCGGGGGAACCTTGGAAAATATGAAGTTGTGATTGTGGAAAAATGGAATAATTTCCTGGACAATCGTAACTCAAAGCACCGATCATTGTAACAACAGTAGTTGTAATGGAGGGATTTTGAATGACTTGCTTATACAAATAATTTAGACAATCAATAACGATTGGACATGATCTAATAATTTGAATTAATAAGGTTAATAATAGTTTAATTGTTTTTAACATACTGAATTTGGTTCTCATTGAATTCACAACTGTCCAATGTTTGATTTACATTACAAACGATAACGGAGTCATCATTTAAGTAAGTAGCAGTTGAGATATTAATAAATACTATTGCTAGTAATAATAAGATAGTAGTTTTTAAAATAAACATGTTTCCACTCTATCGTTTGTTTTAGAAGTTGGATATATAGTTGCTGATATCATCATTTTAAAGATTTCTTGAGATCATAGTGGATATAAATTACGAGCTTAAAAAAAATCCATCAAAAAGGTGAAAATCAAAAGACTAAACCATGGTTTGGTACAATAACGTTTAGTTAAAGATCAATACTAATTATCAATTTCAGAGTCAGAAATTTCCTGGGTGACTACTCCACTAAAACTGCTCTAATATCACTGAGTTTATATGTTTTTTAAAATATTTACATTTACAAGTGCTACAACTCAGTAAAATTGTCACGAGAGGTATTGTCCAATGATGGAATGCGTATTTGGGGGGGTTTATGTTTAATAAAATATTGTCATTTTTTGATTATTTTTTGATTTTATTTTGATTAGAGTGTATGAAATTACAAATTTCAGGTTTTAAATTTAAAAAGGGGTAACACCTCCCCTCCGAACTTCATTTGATTTTTATCGTAAGTATGTGGAATTTAATGTATTTCTAAATCAAAACAAAACAAATCAAATCAAAGATATATATATAGTAAATAAAGGATCAAATATATACAATTAATAATAAATTGAACTTGGTAATTTTTATTATAGCGTTAATAGATTTGGTTGGTGATTTAATTCTGAGATTGCACAACCTGTTGATCAAAGATTGGATAGCAAATTAAAAAATTTTGGTTTAAGTTTTGAAGTTTCTAGCAAACCATATTTCTTCACTGTTATATTCATTTCTTTACAGTAGTTGAGGATGAATGTAAATAACTCGATATTATTCTTGAGAATACAAGTTCTCAACAAATCGGCATTTACAATTAACTTTTTGTTCGAGTTTGGCAAAGATCGTTGGGTGTAGTCGATGTAAATTGAAATAGAAAAGGTCGGAGTAAAATTTGGAATCAAAATATTCTGGTGTAAATTTGCTCTCTACTGATGCCAATCCACCGAGCTGATCTCTTATCCATTGTATTTTGAGCGTTAAATTCATACTCTAGTGCAACCCAATAAAAAGATTTGTCCCATTGGGATATAGTTTCTGTCAACCAAAGCTTTGAGCATTGCCTGGTGATTATGTGCTATCAGTTCTTTGACAATCACTTTGTAGTTGATGGATGAACATTCATACTTGTGACAATTTTGGAGAATATGGAAAAAGATATCCATGTTTCCGTTGATAGCACTCTCCACCAACCATGAATGTCTATATTTGTAAATGGTCCTTTCGTAAAGTGCCATGAACAGCTGTGTATTAGAGATTTTTGTACTCATAGTGATATCGGATGGAGAAACCAAACTCTGCTGAGATTGTGTCCAACAGATAGTATATGATTTCTTCATTTCCTGCTTTCATAATGTTATAAAGTGTTGGAAGACCAGAGATATTTTTGACCCCATAATTGCTATAGGCCCAACGTATAGCTTCATTCTGGTAGTTGACAGCTGCCTCCTCAATTCCTTTACTATTAGGTCGTATATTTGGTTTGATTTGGAACAGATAATCTAGCACCATCAGATGTCCACGTGACAAAGTAACGTTGATAATTTCGGACAATGATATATCATCCACATCCACTAGTTGCATCGTCTTCAACTTCTCAAGCTGACCATGATATGCATAGGCTGTTATATACCACCATTTTGGTGCATAGTGTTGAAAGTTTTCATAAACATAGTCTATTATTTCGAGTGACTCTGGAATCTTGGTCGATTTGGTTGGAAACAGGTTCAGTGATTTGGAATCGAGTTTTGAAATTAAGAATTTGAAAGTATCTATGTGGCCACCAAGAAATGAGTTCTTTAATACTAAAGCATCGATCTTACACAATTTGTCGGAGCAATTGGAGAGTAATTCTATGATTGGTAGTTGGCCTCTGCTTGCCAAGCTATTCAATGTATCCTTTTCTATTTTCATTGCGGGATAATTGCTGATAAGATACTTCACAGTAGCCAACGCACAATCGTGTTGTAAACATGCAGCATCAAGCAGATCAGATGCTATCAACATCTTAGGCATCAATTCAAGTAGATCCAAGTTATTCTTCGCAACAGCTAATTTCCGCTAAAATATTGTAGCTAACCACTGAGTCGGCGAGTGAAGCACTGTTGTTTATCTTTAATAAGAAATCAAAAAGAGGCTTTCCAATGAGTAGACTCTGCAGCGGCAGATAAACACTTGTCCAAATCCGAAAAGTAGGTTGGACGAACTTTGTGGACTGACTGTACAATACTGATCGGAAAGCTCTTGATGATCATATAGATCGAATCGATGGAGAAAATCAGATGGTCGATGTTATGCTTTAGCTTATATAGGAACAGGCCATGATAGCCGTGAGTAATCATCCATTCGACGGACCTGATATCTTTATATTTGAAATCTTGACAACATTCTTTCTACCACTGAGACTATAGTCATGCCATAGATGTTGAGCAATTATATTGTACACATATCTATTATTATATATATTTAGTATTATTTGTTTATCCATCGTTCCTTCCTTCCTTTCTTTCTTTATTTCTTGCCAATGAAAAAGATAATATTACACAAAGATATTAGTTGGGAGGGTAGTGGTCCTATTGTGACCCTTTGTATTTTCATTTTCTATTTTTATTCTAAAAAATACTTTAGACACACACATTCTTGTTCATAGAATTTTAAGTATCTCTTGTTAGGTTGTTAAGATAATATAATAATCGTTATTATTATTCTATGTATTAATTACTGATGTAGTTGTCATTTTGTTATGTTGTTAATCTTATTTCTTTGATATGGGTAATGAATACTTTTTGTTTTGTGTATTTTTTTTTTGTTTATTTATGAAGTTCATCATAACATGTAAACTATATTGAGATCTGTACATTTAAATTGTACTTTTCTCATTTATATGTAATAGTAATAGTAATAATAATTGTAATAATATTTCTTCAATTATTTGTTAGCTTGCATACTTTATTTTGGTAAAAAATTTTGATCTGTTAAAGATCAACTTTCTGTTGAATTTAGAAAGTCTGAAACCATAGTCGATGAGCTCTTTGAAGATGTCTTCAAATTTATAGTCGACATACCAACGTTCGTCTTGATCTTCTTCATCTTCATCTTCGTCCTCGTCGTGGTGTGGATCGCAATTTACTTCAGGGTATACATAATATTCTGTTTTTTCATCATCTTCGTCATCTTCATCGTCAGAGTCCTTGTCAAATTTAAATCCTAAAGTGAGCTGGTTGATTGTCTTGTTGTTTTTCCACTAGCTTCTTAATACTGTTCTTGTAAGCTTCGCAATCGAATTCGTAGCCCAGTTGCTCGTAGCTGCTATTGTACACGAGATAGGTTAGCAGCTTTAACCTGGTGACCGATTTGTTTTGATTGAATACATTGATAAAACTGCATATTGTGTTTTCGTCGCAAACCAGTGACATCTTTTTGAAGCTTGGTGTTCGAGAATAGTTTTGCAAGGTTGTCGTCGATCTGAATCTTGCCGATGCTTGTGTGAAGTGATACTAGAGTGTCTGATTTCAATGCTTGTTCGAGTGCAGACCGATTGCAATAGTCATTTTTGAGTGTCAGATAGCGCAGCGAAGGCAGTGTAAATAGGTTTGAAATGTTGAGGTACATCGACCTGCGCTTGTCTTCGCCCCTGTAAAGTACTACTATACGCTTTGGTGATAGATATCTCAGGAGATTGAATGAATGATTTAGAGTGATATTGGTTTTGGATTTGGTTACTGAGAGTTTCTCTCCGTGAGAGAGAGAAAGAATGATATTCGATTTCTTGACTTGCCATGCGTATACAACATAGTCGCTGGTAACAGCCAGATCTGATTGAGGATCATTCGAGGTTGGATCGGAGTAGTCTTGGTGTACGTACAGGGTGTTGAAGTGTATTCGCTTTAGGTTGGGCAACGCCGATCTGTACGGATGACTGTTGAGTGTTTTTCATGTGCTTCGCTAGATTTGGGCTGTTTTTGAGGAGTATTAGTCTCGATGCTGTGATACTGAAATAGATTAAGACTATAGTGTTTTCGACGGCGGCGATGGTGGAGCCGACTTGAACACTTTCAACATGAGGATCTCTGCATCAAACGATACATCGTAAGTGACGTACAGCTGCACGAATTTGAACACTGCTTTCGACACCAAAGACAACTCGAGCAGCTCCTTGAGAGAGCGCGCCTGCCTGAGCGAAGAATAGGATCGAATACCCTTTTCATCTTCCTCTCTGCTGTATTGCCCTCGTATTTGAGTCTAGGTCTATATCGTTTTCATCTAAAGAGAGAACCAAAAGTTAATGAATAAGCATAAAGATTGATCCTCTCTTGCCAAAGTAAAGTCTCTAAGAGACGATGATCATCGTTCCTTATGAATATATAGCATACCTTCATCACAGGCGTCCTGCTCTATTTCCTCGGGCTCCGATACGATCAGCGTACAGAGCTTAGGTAACAAATATTTAAAAAGTATTCATCTTTCTGCTGACTAAAGAAATACTGACTTTAAATGGGAAACACGCAACTTCTTCAAAATGAAAACCACCCAATGAGCAAGTAAACATTGACAGCCAAAAATAGTAAAAAATAAAGGTGGAGGTTGCCTACCTGCAATAAAAAAACTAGACAAAACAAAAAAAATACGTATTCCTCTTTTTCGATACGTCTTCACTGAATCCACTTGATCTGAGATGTCGACATCAATCAATCAGCCCAGAAATAGTGTGCATTTCGAATCATTGGTTTGGAACTTCCAAAATGAATTCCAACTTTTTTGCATGAAATTAATTTTTAATGACTCTCTTTCTTGAACTGAGGTCAGTTATGTGGAGGAATCTAAACAAGTCATCCACATTAATTTTACTTAAAGTCAACACACCACCCCAATGAGTAGGAAGAACTTGTGGTTGATGGGGAGGGATGACAGATCATTCGAACATTGGGTTAAACCCGTCATATGATGATGTTATTTTGAAAATGGGTAACTTCCATTGAGGGGTCAAGATGAAGAATGTGGGGTGGATGCAGACGACCAAAAATCTATAATTTATTGGAAATTCAATCAAAACCTGTTGGGCTGATACACAGACCAAATGATGATCATTTGAAAAACAAAATCAGATTGATTGACCAAGATTTTATTGAATAACAGTCTTGGTATGATCTGTTATCTGACAAACCTCACTTATCAATGCAATACTACGCTTCATACATTCGCCAAACGCTTCCAACTGTAGATATATCGGAAGTGGTGCCACTCTCTAATGTAGGCTTGTCAGGGAGATACTTCACAGTACGAGTCTTGGTCAAGCGCAAGGTTGTGCATAAACCTAAAGAGTACTCGATCATACTTATGGATGATAGTCACATTGTAACTATTACTATATATAACATTCTGAAGGGATTCTGAGTGATTTGTGATCAATCTAACATTGTTTGTGTCTGCCTATGATTACAATACATATATAATCAAGTGGAACCAAATCATATTGATTTCCAACCAATATCAACATCAGCTGGTTGATCAGCTTGTTATAGGTCAAACCTTCTACATTACGCATCTCTCTGCAGAGCCGTCGTACTTCTTTGTCAATCATCCTTTTAATTGAAAGTGAATGGCAGCACTTGTGTTGTACCATGTCCGGACTTCACGACAAAGATCATCACGCATTACAAGTTTATAACATTGAGGTCACTGCAAGCGGACCTAACAGAGCTGTACGCTTCGCGAACCTACTTTGTCGATGTGATTGGCTATGTCAAGAGCAAAGACCAATTGACTTTGGTTCCGTCATTGACGGGCGACAACCCAGAAAGTACTCTGCGGCTACAAACTATTACATTGGCAGATGCCGATAACTTCTCCATCACCGTTGCATTCTTTGAATCAACGATAGACGACTATCTGTCGACTATAAAGGTCGGCGACATCGTTGCACTTAAAGGCGCCAAGCTTTCGACGTTCAACACTCTCTCGCTCAACTACTCCACCAGAACACAGAGCGAAACGAATCCTCAACACTTACCGGAATACCAGGTATTAAGAAAATGGCTAAAAAACAAAAACAACAACAGGACGATCATCAAATCACTGTCGACCAAATGCTATAGTACATTGTTCATATCAGATCTAACAAAGCTGGTGGCCTTTAAAGATGCCGATGATTCCAACAGCGCAAACAAAGACGATAATCTTTATGTAGTTTCTTGCTGTGCAATCAAGAACAATGAGCTGTTGATTTCAAATGAGAGAGTTGGATGTCCAAGGTGCAATGAAATCTTCAACGATAGACTGTGCTTGGTATGCAAGCTTCCGCCTTGTTCCCTAAAGTATGTGGTCATCACAGCTCATTTATATATCGAACCGGGTATGGACACAAATCCATTGTATAATGAGTTGGTTATAGTTATAGTTGCCTATGGTAACACTGCAAAGTTAGCCGAAAACAATTTAACAGTCTTTCCCCCAAAAACTCATTATACAATGGGTCTGAAGCGGTCATATGATTCAGGCCATCAAATCTTATGGGAACTCATTTATATGGAAGTGGAGTTATCAAGGAATATTTAGCATTTTAATCAGGCAATAAACATGTATAAATTAAGCTATTATCTATTATGGTATCCTTGCCAATCTCACACATCACTAGTGAATTGGAATTCAAAAATGGTTGCTTGAGGGTGGTGTATTAATACAAATACTAATAGTGCATTAGTTAATGTAATGAACAACTACTGATTGAAACGACATAAATCCCACCAACCTGGAATCTTAAGTCATATGAAAACTATTTAATTTCTTTTGGAAAAACATTAAATTCTTATACTATCAACACAATCTCTTTTTTATTAAAATACATTATCAAATAAAGTACCACTGATCCTAAACAGCTCTTTAATGATTTTCTTGTATTGATTTAATCTCCAACAAGTTTTAGACGCTGATATCCCAGTTCTAAGTAATAACTACAGGTCCAGAATTATTACTATTATATGGTAATGACCTCACGATGATAATCCAAGGAAAGAAAAGAAAATCATCCTAAGATGAATCTAATTTGATTTAAGTTGTATTTTCTATAATTGAATTTCAAGATGATTCCATTCAAGATAATAATATTATGAACTTCTCAAAATCATTTGAGGTTAGAATCCAAGTCGATTCTCCAGTTTTCAAAGAGTCGAGACGTTTTAGAAACTTCACTACCAATTTTTGGTTCCTCAACTTCAAATTATCAAATGAATTTCATTTACCTGAAATCCAAAAATAAACTGTTAAAAACCAAAAAACACAAAGATCATCCATCAATTGAGATCATCAAAATAATGTGATTTGTTGTGTATAAAAACTTATGTTCAGAATTGTGATCGACTTGTGGGGAACACCTAATCAAGAAAATTGATAAGAATTGAGTTTTAGTCGATTAAGTATAGGGGTCAATGGTATTAGTTGAGTCTCCCCGAAAACCCTTACAAATTCAGAACATAAAGTTTTTTTTTGTTGAAATGACTTTATGTAAAAATTCAAGGAATACCAATAAAATAAAAATAAAGTAATAACAAAACAACCATATAAATTTTAATAAAAAATTAGAAAGAGGCTCTACCCCAAGTTCCAACAACAAACACAACACAGTAACAGTTGTTGTTTATTGAACAATCAGTTTCTAAAAAGTGGAACAACAACAAAAACTACAACAGTTGTTTTATTTAAATCATAATAATTATTTTCAGAAAATGAATAACAAATTATATCTATTTATTGTATTGGTATCTTTCAATGTATTGTTAGCTGCTTCCAAATGTGCCTTTGACACAGTGTGCTGTCGGTGAAAACTCAGCATGCAATTCTGATATGTATAATTATAGAAAGTAAGTACCAATAACATTTTTGTTATTTCTGAAATGGATTGAATACAATTTAAAAAGTTTACTGACATATTTTAATCAAGTCCAACAACTTTATTGGTATCCGAAGTTGGTGATGTTGTACCATCTAACACAATCGTTACTTGTCCATCTGAATTCTACTGTGGTCCAAATCCATCATGGACTTCAGATTCAAATCCATTGTTGGTATCTCCAAGGGTCTGCCTTCCACTTGGTAAAGGTGGTGACGTTTGTACCCCAGATTTGAACTCATGTGTATTTGGTCTCCAATGCTATTCTCCATCCTCAAATACATTAGCTCCTTCACCAATAAAAAGTACTGCCACTCCAATTGGTCCACCAAACCTGCCAATCTTTGTTATTATGCTTCGTAAGTTGACTTTTCCATCTCTAATTAGTATTATTATATTATCAAGAAATTTTTATTCATTATAAAATTGTATTTGTTTCATTATTATAGATATGGTGAAAAGTGTCAATCAACCAACCAATGTATCTATGGCTTGCTCTGTGATTCCGAAAGCAAACACTTGTCTCCCAGATTTACCAAATAATTTCAGAGGAAACTGCGAAGAGGGAATCCATTGTCCATTTGGACAATATTGTAACGGTACCAACTGGTGTGTTCCAAAGGTCCCAATTGGTGGAAGCTGTGCTAATGGTGAGACATGTATTGACAATGCCCTCTGCACTCCATCCTCAGACTCAAGCGAACCAAAGTGTATGGAGATTTTCACCAGAACCAACGGACAAACTTGCAACACCGCCTTTACAGCTGGACCCTACACATTGTACGGAGCCTGCAGCAATGGTTACTGCCCTGCCGGAAACCTGCACCAGTATTCCAACACCCACCCCAGCATCAACCAACTGCTCATCCAACTCTGAATGTGTACCAGGTATGGAATCATGCATTTGCGAAGGTAACAAGGGAACCTGTCGTAGCCTCTTCCATCCTCTATCGAAACCTGCATCTCTAACAGCAAGGCATTCTACGAATGTGCTGTTCAAACAAGTGCCCATTGGAAAACTACTCATCACATTCTCCTGCGTCTACAAAAAATGCAAGGCTGAGGCCTGTTCTATGATCTCCACCTGTAACATCCAAACTCGTACCAGTACTTGTTTCACATCAGACGAAACAATCGACAAGCTCGGATTCTGTGGTGGAGGTGATCTCGGTGCCAGTGATGCCAATACCTTCAACCATCCATGATGATCGTATTGATTGTATCATTTGCATCATGCTCTTATAAACCATTATTTAAATAAACACAAATCAAACCAACATCCAAAGTTATTGGGTGTATTACCAATAAAGACTCAAATCTATCTAATCCATTCATTTTTAAAGATCCATAGTTTATCGGAGAGGATAAAAGAGAGATCCAATCTGAAGTATTTGACATCACCAACATGTGCCGGCTCAAGGGCATAAGTAGTATGCTTTTAATTCTGATGCCAGTTGAGTTAAGAACTTTAGTCTTTTAGAGTTTCCACATGTGGATGTAAATCGTTGGTGAACCCAGGAATAGAGGGAGATGAGACAAGATATTGGCAAATGCAGTGAAAATTGCCATATTAATTTGTTTTTAAAATTGCTTGTCTTCTTGCATTTTGGAAATTATACACACTTTTTAAAAACAAATTAATTAATATCATAACCCTGGTTAAAATATATATATATATTATTAGTCATTAAAAGCACATAGAGTTGTAAATTTAAAGAACAGAGAAATGAGTGCAACTGATACTGCGGCTGCTGCTGCTACGAGTAGTACTACCCCAAGTAGCATGGCAAATGAACAGTCGATCTTGGCAGAGATTCAGCTGGAAAGACCCCTGTTGAAGGCACCTATTGAGTCACTTAATAAATCGTTTAGAGTCGCTTCAGAAGATACTGGAGAAGGAGATGACTCAACTGGTCAACTCTATCAATGATCTAAACAAAAAGAAGAATACTATATCACCAGAAGACGCAAAGAACACTATAGAGAAGCTATTGACAAAGATGCAAAATCTAAAGAGAAAGGTATGATATTCATTGTCAATAACATTGATTAAGATATATAGCTATCTATAAGCAGCAACATACTCATATCCTATGTGTTTGCCTACCCTTACCCTACCCAACTTACTTACTTACTTGATTTTTTGAACAATGTTGTTAGATGGAAGAAACCAAAGATGAAGAAGAGATGCAGATTAAAGAGGTTGAAATCAAGAGTTTACACATTTGAAGCACACATGTCAGAATCATTCAGATCCTTATATAAAAGAAGATTTCAATAACAAAGAGAGTGGACCGAGTCATTGTTGATCATCTTTTGCGTGAAGGCTTCTATGATACTGCAATAAAATTAGCAAGTGCTTCTAATATTACTGTAAATATCTTCCTAACAACAGATGTGGAACTTCGACTACGACCTATCTCCTCCTCTTGACTAAACAAACTCTTATTGTTGTACAGGATTTAGTTGATATAGATTTATTCACGTCGTCAAAGAAGATTATTGATGGATTGAACAATCGCAATTGTACAGAGGCATTGGCATGGTGCAATGAGAATAAATCAAAGCTGAAAAAGATCGACAGTAATCTGGAGTTTAATTTGAGGATACAGGAGTTTATCGAGCTAGTCAGAATGAGTAAGCTTGGACCTGCTATTTCATATGCACGCCAACATCTGGCACCGTGCGCAAGCACCAACATGCCAGAGCTGCAGGCAGCAATGGGAACACTCGCATTCAAAAAAGGCCAACACTGTACCAAGTATGATTCGCTTTTTAAAGAGGGCGATGGAACGAGTTGATTCAACAATTCAAATCCGACAACTTCAACCTCCAATTCTCTCACCAATAACTCACTTCTCAAAATTGCATTACAATCTGGTTTATCGCTTTGAAAACAGAGGTAAGTAGGCCACTTACAACAGAACAAGCATCTGTTAATTACAACAAAATTTATATTATACTAGACAATGTGGGGATGAAGAAACAAAGAATCTCAATTGCCCACTATGCGACAGCAGCTTCTTAGCTTTGGCAGAAACCACTGCCCATATCACTGCAGAGTCACTCTAGTTTTAATTGTAAGAATAAACAGGTGAGATCATGGACGAAGACAATCCACCCATGGTATTACCAAATGGCAATGTTTATTGCAAGAATGCAAATGCTAATGATGGGCGAAAAGAAACAACAACATCGTAACAGATCCAAAATCTGGTAAACAATATGACTACTCTGAACTTAGACGAGCATTTCGTATCATAAGATCTCATAACATATATTAAATTGAAGTATTTAATCGGTATCCTACTGTACAGGAGTTAGTGTGTAAAACACAGACAATTGCAATAATAATAATAATTAATCAACACACTGTATATTTTTTCAAATAAGGATCCTGGCTTATTTCTGATTTCTCAAATTATGAAATATTGAATTTCCTGATAGATTGACAGTAACTATTTAAAGTTGTTTCCTGCCTGGAAATTCCTTAATTAATTCCTGAAATAAAATATATAATATTATATTTCTGACTTCCAGGTCCACTAATTCTATATTCTATTGTACTTTACACTCCTCAAAATCAAATTAGATATCAATATCATTATTTATTTATACTCCAGTTGTAAATTAAATAAAAAACAAATAATTAACAATTCCATAATTTTTCGCACATAAATAAATTAAATTAATTTGATGTTTTGGTAGTTTCGTTCGACTTCACTCATAAAAACATTATAATAATATAAAATCAAACATTGTTTTTATTTTTATTTATTTAATTTGTCATATTAGTATTATTATTATTATTATTATTATTATTATTATTATTATCACTTCAAAGATAATCTATAGATACACTTAGATTTATACATATATACACACTATGAGTATATTCACACCTGTAAATAATAAAACTTTAACAAACGTAGCTGTTGTTAGATACAAGAAAGGAGGTGCTCGTTTTGAGATCGCTTGCTATCCATCTAAAGTAACCTCTTGGAGAACTAAAGTGTATGTTTATTACTTTGACGATTTCTTCTTTTGTTTTTTAGCAACAACAACAATGTGTTTGATGGCTCTTGATTGGTTGATTGATGCTAACTAATGGAATGTTAATGTTTGTAGTGAAAAGGATTTAAATGAAGTCATTCAAATCATCGAATCTTTACGAATGTATCTAAAGGTGTCGTTGCAAAGAAGGATGAGTTGATTAAGGCTTTTGGTACAGACGACGAACGTGAGATTTTTGTTGCAGATTCTCGATAAGGGTGAACTACAGGTATCGAGTAAAGAGCGTGAGAGTCAGTCAGATCAGACTTTCCGTGATATTGCTACAATCGTTGCTGAAAAGTGTGTCAATCCAGAGACACAAAGACCAATCCCAGTCGGAATCATAGAGAAAGCTATGAAGGACGTCCACTACAGTTTGCACCCAACTAAATCATCGAAACAGCAGTCACTCGAAGTAATCAAGTTGATCAGCACAGTCATCCCAATACAGCGTGCACAGATGCGACTCAACATCACTGTGCCTGGCAAAGACGCACGTCTACTTCGCGACAAACTAGCAGCACAGGTCGCAAAGATCGAAGAAGAAGACTACGACAACGGAATGGACATGGTTTTGTCTCATCGATCCTGGAGCATTTAGAAAACTCGATGATTTCGTCAAATTCGAGACCAAAGGAAAAGGATTCATCGAAATCATGTCGCTTGCAGTCGCCAAAGAAGGAGACTCCAAAGTGTAAACAACAGAGGCATCACCCGCACAGCAATATTAAACAAAAAAAAAACAAAACAACAAACACCCCTCATGCGATATTAAATTAAAGCAAATATGTTTTCTTTAAATACCAACACACACATCTTGGACACTCTTTAATTGAAAATTATACAAAATGTTACCCACACTACCCCCTCTACAACTTTTTCATAATAATGTTGACCACTATTTAATTAACGATTTCATAGATATCGTCGTGTCACTTTTGAGCTATATAGCTATAGTTATGAAAGAAGTAGTGGGGGGTTGATTAATTATCTATTGATTTTGGCAATGAATATTGTTGTTATCTATCTATGAATTTGCTGTCATTTTATATAAACTTGTATAATGTAGTAATATCATGTTGTGATTCTGTTCATATAATATATGTTATTAGCTAACTATATACTTTAAACTTTAATCCAATCCTTCAATGATACCAATTATATAAAATATCGAGTTCAATCATATTGTAATATTGTTATTTATTATATTGTAATATATACTTTACTTAATTTATTAAGTATTTATTTACAAGAATTAATATTAATTATATGTAATATGTCAAATTATTATAAATCACTCTTTACAAAATAAAGTATTTCTAAAATATTTATATTCTTTACAGAGAACAGAAAATAACAACAATGATTACAATAATAATAGAATATTAATTTGAATTTAAATAATAATTATAATAATAATAAATAATAATAAAATAATGATTTAGGTATTGATCAATCATCAAAGAAATATTTAAAAAGAAAATATGGAGATAATTATATTAAAAACATCAAAATATAGTATATTAACATTCTTACCAAAGAATTTATTTAAACAGGTACTTGTTCAACTTGAATTGATACGTCAAGATTGTGAAAGGTCACTAACTAACAAATTTTGAAATTATTCAGTTACAAAGAATGCCAACTTTTTATTTTCTATTTATAACGATACTTGCATTCACTTAAAGTATCGCCACAGAGACCTGATACGAATGTCTTGGGGAATTGGTACTAGTCATTGGAATCAATGCTGTAAAAGAAGCATATGGAAGATTTTGTAGGTTACCTATTCCTTATCTCATTATTTCAAATTGAATATGTGTATATTAATATTCTCCAATTCGTTTTAACTTTTCTAGAAAAGATATCAATCAGATAGATTGATTAATAATAGAAAGTGTACCGCACATTAGGAGATGGCTTGGAGACAGAGGATATTTGGAGAAATTTGGGGTTGGTGATATTGTTGCTGGTGAAAAAGAATGAG